>WAAE01004577.1:386712-403402 GCA_013400495.1 Nicator chloris
TTTTTTTTTTTTTTTCAATCTCACCTGCCAACAGCACGGATCTGAGGGCATTCGGATAACCCTGCTGAACCCCCACATTTACTCTGTTTTGGGAATTTCTTTTTCCTCCTTCTTACTGAAGCCTGTGGATTACATAAGAGGCAGGAAAAGGCGAGCTGCAGTTTTATCTCCTTTTAATTAGTGTCTATCACAAAAGCAGAGGGAGAGAGAGAAGGAGAGAGGAAATTCTGCAGTTTATGTGTTTTGATATTTGCCATACTCTTCCAAAACACAGCATTCAGCTGTGTGCCTTAGGACACATATCTGCTATAAATTCATTTTTTATCTAATTTGTCTGAGATCTAAGCTTCCTGTGGAGGTCTGAGATCAAAGGATCTGATTCTGTCTGATGTCGGCTCTGACACATAATGCGTGCTGACTTAGTTCTGTCTATAAACTCGCAGTGGGAGGCTGCCACTCTCCCTTGGCACCTTTACATAGTGAACTTTCATTTTGGCTGGGGAGGCTGACAGGTACAGCGTTGATTGGAGCCGTCACGTAAATAATTCATGGAAAGGATTTTTTTTTGTCAGAAAACGGCAATCCAGCCACTTAGAGTCTTTTAGGAATAGTTGCAAGACAAAAAGAGTCCCCAATATGTTCAAATCTAAACAAGGATAACAATATCTTAAGTGAATTTAATACATATGACTTGGAAACGTCTAATGTTTGATTCCCCCCTATTTAAAGTGCTGTTGGTTTTGGAGAGAGAGAGAAGAAATCAAAGCTGCACTCTTTTTGTTTAGTTTCTGCTTTGTAGCTCTTCCTCTCATAAGAAGTACTGCTTTTCTAACACAATTAAGTGTTCAGAGCCTTTATTTATTGATCACCACAGTAAGACTTGCAAAACAGATTTTCTCATTGGTGGGTGCTTGTAGAGGGCAAAGTCCAGTGGATCAAGGGCTCTGGATCTTGTAGCAAAAGGAGCAGCTGAGGATGAAGATGAGGGAGAAACCAATATACAGAGTTATGCAGTACAACAGGGAGAAGGGATCAAGGTATTGCCTTGCCTAACCTTGGTCTAACAAGAAAAATCTGCTTAGCTTCTCGTCATTATCTGTCTCTTGAATTGAAGAACTTTTGATGGACTAAGGAATTGTTAACAGAACACACCTGGAGATGGAGGAATATGTTGTTTCTTTTTGCTTTTTGCAATTTATTCTGGTGGTTCAACAGAGAGCTTGTATTCTCCTACAACTTACATTTTCAAGCTTCAATTTTCTGTTTTTTCACTGAACCTTTTTCAGAATGGTACCTGATTGATTCTTATTCTGAGCTCCTTGGACATCTTCAGCTAGAAATCACAGTGTGTTCCTGAAGATGTTATCCCAGTCTGTAAATTGAGTCTCCCCTTCTGGCTCCTACCTTGCTCAGATGAGCTCTTCCTCCTCCTTTTCTAACAGTTTGCCATTTTTCCTTTGTTTTACAAAATTTCATCAAATCAATTTCTGTTTAAATTCCAAATCACCAGTGGAAACACTGAATATCTTCCATTTCAGTGGTAGTGTCTGGTGCTGCCACACATCCCTGAGAACTATTTCCCACGTATAATTTCTGCCTGAGCTCTGTTAGCTGCTACATAATCCAGTTAATCACATGCTTTCATGATATTGAATAGTTTGTATTTAATGTTTAAAAATAAGGAATCTCAAGGCAGTACTTCATCCTTGAAACTGCTTCCATCCAGAAAACTTGTAGCCTCCTCCATTGATTCAAACTTGCTTGAAAAACCTGATTTCCACCATTGAAAATGGCACCTTTGAAGATGACAGAGTCAATAAATCTCCAGAACTAACATGAAGCTCTGGTATAGGAGATCATGACCTTTTTATCTTGTTTATATGTCTAAAGAAGGAAATTGAACCTGGTGATGTATGTAATTTGTACCTTAAATCAGCCAGCTACCTAAAGTTAAAGCCAGCTTAAGAAGGAAAAGTGCTAAATATAATAATGTGTCTGACTGCTGAAATTTTGGTAACAACTTTTTGGTGGATTTACAAGAGGTACAACCCTGAAATTTAAATTTATGAGTGCACAAGTTGAAAAAAAAAAAACCAAAAAACCACAAAACAGCAATACCATTGCCAGGGCTGTCACAGTTCAGGTTGGTCAAGGAGTGTCTGGACAACTTTTTTGAAATAAGATTTCCTTTTAGGTGTTTTTGTGAGAAGCAGGGGTGGTACTCAATGAACCTTTACGGGTCCTTTCCAGTTTGAGATATTCTATGATTCAGCAAATATAGTTCCAATTAATGAATTATAGGAAATGCAGAAGAGAATGAATCTGAGCAAAAGGTCTGAGCAGCCATGAGGCTGAATGTCACAGGCTGTTAAGGGTTAAACTGAAAGACAAACCTGAAACATCAGAAGTGGCAAGAACACATTTTCTGGTATTATTTGCACTAAAGACCTACAATGTGTGCTGATAAATGGACTAAAAAAGCTGATTTTGTCCACTAACTCATGAGACATTGACCAGGACAAGTTCTGGGTTTGGAATGAGTGTTAAAAGTTTGTGTGTAGGCTGATGGCATTTTTTTTCATGGGGGGAGGGAGAGGATTACAAAAAAAAATTGTAATTGTTTTTAACATCCACATGATGCTACAGATTAAGCTGCCAATCATGGCACACTCTGTCAGCTCAGAAATTATCTGCTGTGTCACTACAAGGGACCCTGCCTCTGTTATTGATGACCATTTGATTTATAAGGATGTAAACATTTCCACATGAAAAATGTACAGTGTATATTTACCTTTTCCTGCATTTTTAATGTGTCATTTTTTAAAAACAGCATTGCAGGTTACAGGCTCTGCCTTCAGTAGGACTCAAATGTTAGAAATACAGAGTTCTACCCTAAGTTACAGCCTGTTTCAGAAAGGGATGTTGCATTTTATGGGTGTCTAGTATTAAAATATTAAAATATCAATAGCCATACATATCTTACCAAGAAATTGTATTCTATGCAACTGATTATTAAAAATTTATTCAAAAATTTTTGAAATGTTGGACATGCTCTAGCAGCTGTTAGTGTGTCAATAACCAGCTGGGTTTGTTGCTTTTTATTTGTTTGTGGAAATAGCTAATAGTTGTTTGGCTTTGCTGATTTATTTCTGTCAAATTGAAATGTATGGCAACAGAAACTATTTCTGTATCAGTAACTGCTTTTTAATTAATCATAGAATCATGGAATGGTTTGGGTTGGAAGGGACTTTATTAAACACCTACTTCCTCCTGCCCTGGGCAGGCACACCTTCCACTCTCCCAGGTTGTTCCAAGCCCCATCCAACACTTCCAGGGATGGGGCAGCCACAGCTTCCCTGGGCAACCTGTGCCACTTGCTCACCAGCCTCACAGGGAAGAATTTTTTCCTAATCTGTAACCTAAATCTCTCCTGTCCAATTTAAAACTCTTCCCCCTTGTCCTATCATTGTCCGCCCATGTAAAATGGGGGAAAAAATTTAAAAATTTATTGATGCCTTTGACACACAGTAAAAGCATAAAAGTATAGTGTACATGAAGGTGGGTTCTTATTGTAAGAAACAAACAAGTCTTGCTTTCACAGGTGTGGAAGGAAGTGGAGCAGGGGGAGCTGCCACAGGACATGCAGAGGAGCCAAACCTGGAGCCCCGTGAAGCCAAATCAGCAAGAAAGCCAAGCACCATCCTGCCCAAGACAGGTGACAGACAAACCTTTCCCTCAGCCAGGAGAAGTGACAGTCACCAACAGCCCCGTGGAAGAAGATCTCCTGGTGCCTCTGTGGAGCTCCAGCAGCCCAGGGTCCCGGGGTGCTCCAGCCAGGAGGAGGTGCCCCAACCTTCAGCTGGGTACAGCCAGGACAGAGAGAGGTCTGACAGGACGCCCCAACACCAGAGTGATGTCAGAGAGTGCGTGGCCATGGTGGCAGCAGAGGGGTAGAGCAGTGGTGGGAGGGGGTGAACCACTGTGGCCGCTGTGGGGCTGAGCCTTTGGCCTCTGTGGTCAGAGAAAACCACACAGGTATTGGGGCAGGGGGCCACATGGCCACCTGGACAATGAGCCTGCAGCCACCTGCCAGGCTCTTTGATGTTGACCCTTCTTGGCTTCCAAAATGGGGTGGGTGCATCCAAACTGCCCTTTGAGAACACTGCTCCTGACTCCTCCAAAACTCCCTCCAAGAGTTGTTTTGGGGAGTGCTTCGTGGATCAGCTTTGAGATTGCATTCAGAAGCAGTCAGGGATCAGCCTAAGAACTCAGCAGGGCCTCTGACCCTACAATGTTCTAGCATGGATGAAGTCCTAGTGCCTCAAGCATTGCTGGTGAATATGCATATATGTAAATATATAGAAATTTTCCCATTTCTTCCAGCCATGCTTTTAGTTTCATTCAAAGAACTTCAGTATGTACATAAATATTTTCCTTTATTTTTTTCATTTATTCAACTCTCATTGTGGCTTACGTGTTTCCATTCCGCTCTACTTAAACCTATCTTTTTTTCTTTTTTTTTTTTTTAGATTAAAGTATTTTACTGAGTAAATCTTCAGAGTAAATCTCCACCATGACATTGTTTTCTGACACTTTTAAATCACTGGCTTGTTAGGAACACTGCTCTTTATGGACAAAAATACTAATGCTGATATTCTTCAGTTGCTCAGAGAATTCCTCTGTGCATTGCTCTACTGAGCTGGAAGATGAGGAACTTTATTATGCCTTCTCTGTACCATAAAATTCTTGGTTGCAAGGTGTCCTGGTAGCACCAGATAAAATTTATGCTCCTTTTCAGAAAAAACAAAATTACTTAATCAGGAAGATGAGCCTTCTGGCCGGATCAGCAGTGGAAGAGAAGGTGAGAAACCTTGATTTGGAAAAAAACTCAAACCACAAACCAGTTCTCTTCAAGCTGAAGGAGTTAAGGTGCAGATTCTGATCAAGCTGCTCAGTTTCCTGGGCACAAAAATAGATTCATCATCGTTGGTTTCTGCGCTATTCTGTCTTTATAATCATAATTTTGAGGTGAAATTAGACTGACTGCACACTGAGACAATGTTCTCGTTGAGTGAACAGGAGTTTTTCTGGGTTAAGACACTTGTGGATGAAGATCTTATTGAGTGCAATGGATCAGCCTTTCTGACCTCTTCCATGGTATAGAAAAGCCATTTATTACATTATTTTCTGCAGAGGCCAAAATATTACTATTGGGTGGATCCCTAAGGATCATGATTCAGGGTCTGAATAAAATGTTATACCTTTCAAAGACGTCCAAGTCTCGTGAAATTATTGGGAATCCCTTCTTTTTCTCCACAGCTGACACCCAGTTTCAGATACTTTTACATGGCAGTACACTCTTCCCTCTCTACAGAAATACAACTCCTCCATTCCATGAATTCTATTTCCCTTCAGTGTTTCTACTTCTAGTAAGTGACTCCCTCACATCCAAGAAGCATAAAAGAAAATAATATAAAATTACATATCAGTATGCTCATCAATAATATTGAATGTATGTTGGATGAAAATACTATACAAAAAAAGAATTAATTCAGCGGAAAAAAAGTCAAATATATTTGAAATAGTTAAGGGTTTCAATTAATCCTTTAGTTCATAATCCTTGAATTTATTCATACTTTGTTTGCAGAATAAGTAATGTCTTGTATAGTTGGACCTCTAGCAGAATTAATAGGGCTAAAATCTTTAATTGCAGCATTTTCAACGGAGTGGTGGCACATGGGAAAGAAGTGGGGAGAAAGTGAAAAAGACACGGTGACAAATGGATGTAAACATGCAGCAAATCCTGAATAAGTAACACATTTGGGGGATCTTGTGCATCACAAAAAACAAAAGAAGAAAAAACACAACGTTGTGGTGATCAGAGAGAAAAATGTGAATGAGACTCAGTGGTTGAAGTGGTTGAAGCCATTTCATGGCTAAACAAAAAATGGCATCTTTTCCTAAAATAATTGGGTTTAGACTGACTGCAACAGCAATTGGATGAAATAGGATCTTACTGCTTTGTGGCTGAGGGAGATCCAGATTTATTTTAAAATGTTTTCCATGGAACTGAGTTAAAATGCTCACTCTTACAGGAACTGTGTGATCAGATGAGAAGCTGTGCCTGCCCCACCCCTGGAAGTGCCCAAGGCCAGGCTGGGTGGGGCTTGGAGCAGCCTGGGGTGGTGGAAGGTGTCCCTGCCCACGGCAGGGGGTGGGAACAGGGCAGTCTTTAAGGTCCCTTCAAACCCAACCCATTCTGTGGTTCTATGAACTGCTACAGTAAGTCCTGGGCAAGGCAAAGAAAGAGAAGAAACATCTCATATCCTAAACCAAACCCCTCATTTTCCAATATTTTGAATGCCAGCTTGTCCTGGGGGGCACTTGTTGTCATTGCTGTGTTGTGGTCAGCACTTTTGGTGATCCTGCTCAATCTTTGCTTGGAGTTCTTCTCAATCCTTACACTATAGTTAGGACAACAGTTGTTTCCACCTTTGCACAGACGTTTTGGATCCTTTTGAGACCTTCAGCCTTCCAAAACCCAGGGTGAGGCCAGGGTGGGGATGCAGTGGAAGGCAGCAGATGAAGAACCCACAGTGTGGTGTGTGGGTTAGCCGTGATATCACATGGGATGTGGAGCCTCCATGGATTTGGGCTTGTTCAAGCCCTCTGGCTCAGCTCAGGGCATTCAGCTGCTGCCAAGGCCCAGCTTCTGTGGGGACATAAAGAGACAGCAGCAGGATTTCAGCTGGAATTTTGGAAGGAGCCTGTGGGGATATCGTGGCAGGGGTTCAAGCTTCAGCTCAGCCCACACTCAGACCAGCTCTGTGAGGGGCACAAAACACTTCCAGCAAATCTGCTGGGGCTTAACAAAGTGTAACCTCCCCACCCTGGACACGAAGGAAGCCTTCAAAGTGCAGGAAAAATTAATAAAAAAATCTGGATCTTCCTGTGCAGATCCATCCTCTGAGACCCAAAGTCTTTCTGGACAGTCATGTTAAATGTCAGTGCAATTTGACAAGTTTGGCTCTACTGAAGCCAATTGCAAAAATTTCATTAAGTTTGCTGGATTTGGGATTTTCACCCGGTAACCTTTTTCTGTAGTCCCATCTACAATACCTCTGAGTTCCTTTATTGATATAAATAAGAATACTGCTGAAAGGATGCCTTACTTTTAGCCAAGCTCTCCAGGCTTTGCTGAATTGCTAGACAATGTATGGTCAAAATTACTCTTCTTCTTTCTTTTTCCTTTTTTTTTTTTTTTTTTCCCATTTTGTGGGGGTGATATTTTTCCTCTTATGTCTGAAATAGAGGAGTGCATTACAGACAATTTGCCTAAGGCTTTGGGCCAGAGCTGATGAGACTTCACGAAGATACAGGAACAGGCACATGGGTAGGAAAAAAGAAAGCCTGTGAAAAATTAAAATGACAAGCCTGGTTAGGGAGCAGAGATAACTGGTGATGTAGTAAAATTAATTACAGTCTGGGTTGAAGGAATTGTGTGCCTAAGACAAAATTAAAAAAAAAAAAAAGAAAGAAAAACCAAATAACACCAATGAGATTATAAACCTTTTGATCATCTCTATGTGGTATAACTTCCAGTCCCTATTTATTATGGTATTTATTATGGCATTTATTTCTATAGCACGAGAGGTATAAATGGCAAATAAAGGAGGGAAGTGTCTGGTCAGAAGGTTTTTCTCTGAGCTCTTGACTCTGCAATGAATAACCTTATTAACAGTGAATTGCACTCAAAAACATCTTCACTGGACTAGGAACAGTGAGGGGAAACCTTCAGTGGATCAAGGAAGCAGCATGATGGAACACTCCAAGGGGGATTATGGACATTTATTGATTGCCCAGATTCACAGGGCTTTAGACACAATTTTTTGCAGTCATTATGCATTTGCCAGAATGTAAAATAGTTCCAGTTTTCTACCTACTGAAATATGGGAAATGCTGGGTGATAATTTGTCAAGCAGCATTATTTTGCAAGAGCAAAAGCCAGAGATCCCAAAGGGTGATTCCAAGGTTCAGGAACACACCAGTGACAGGGGATTTCTCAGGTATATATAAGGACTGTGTTTTTGGGGGAGGGGGAACAGGCAGTAGGTGCTACCTGAGGTACAAAGTTCACATATTGGGTGATGTGATGGGCTGCAGTGAGGGACAATGAAGCTCCAGGAAGTATGAGGCCAACTTTGGAAGAACCTTTGAGAAGTACCAGAGCTTCTTTTCCCTGGCTCAAACCTCTGTGTGCAGAGCTGGAGCTGCCAAGAAGCTGCCAACAACCTTCTCCTCTCTCACCAAAGGATTTCAAAATTTTCAGTTTTCACAGAACAAAAAGTGAACTACAAAGACCCTGCCATTACTGAGTTTTCCAAAAAGGAAAATAAAAAGACACAGAGAAAATTGTATTTTTTAACAGAAGTTGATATGTCTGTTGGAGCAGTGTCATTTGGGGAGGTATTTATGCTCTCTCTTTGCTTTCTTTTTCTTCTCTTTGCTCTTTTCGTTCACAAAGAGGAGGAAGACAATGAGGAAGAACTAACAAAGAGGAAAATAAAAATAGTTTTGAACTAAGGCCATGACAGAAGGCTGCACATAAGCAAGGTCAGCCTCTGAACAGTTTCCATCTTGTTTTAGACCCGAGGGCTGCCAGCATTGGATACTTGGGGACAAATATGAGGAAAAGGAAAATATTGAATTAGCCCTCCCTGGATTTTTTTTTAAGCAATAAGAGACTTTTGGGATTATTGGTTGCTCCTAATGACTTACTATCCCTGAACATTTTACAGAATTGTAGCACTAATATAATGTTAAACTGAATTATCTATATCCTGTGTGAAAAAAAAAACAAAACAAAAACAAAACCTAAAAAATCAAAAAACAAAATACTCTAATTCTGCTTTTATTTTAAGTGGTCTGCCTGGTTTTTTCATGTTTTTTGCATATGACGTGATTAATAAGGGAGTAATGCTTATTCACCTTGCTTTCCAGAGGTACCACATATTCTTTAACACTTTCCAAGTTCTGTGGGAGTCCTGGGGGATTCAGGCACCTGACTTAAAATTCAGCTGAATAGATAAAGGGTAATACAGGCAGAGAAGGAGAATATTTATACTCAATCCTCCTGCAAAAAAACTGCTTGGTTTGTGCAGTCAAACCTGTGGCATGTGAGTGGTGATTGGGACCCTGACCTTTGGTCCTCAACCAGAAACCCTGAGTCAGGTGGAAAAAAAAAAAACCAGGGATGAAAGGGCTTAATAATAAACCCATGCCCTTTAATTTTGGGAAAGAGGAAGAACAGAAAGTGGTGACACAGCCGAGACAGTGGAGTGAGAAAGGGTCCCTGGGCAGCTCTGTGAAGGATGGACCCAAGCCAGGTCAGCCTGCATTTGTCAGAGACAGGAGCTGCACGAAAGCTGAGCACAGGGAACCACCCAAATCCCCTGCTGCTTTGGCTGAGGGTCATCTCCTCCATTTCCCTGTGGGTCATTACTTGTGGGTTGGATTAATTTCTGCTTTTTGTCCTGATGCACCTCTCTGTTCCACAGCGCGTTAAAGCCGGTGCCAAGCCTTGCAGCCGTCAAAGGGAGTGATGTTAAAAATATCCCACCCTTGCTCTCCCTCCCCAGACTGCCTCCCCGTGTCTAGGTGCTGACAAAAGTTATTTGTCGTATTCCCTTCATTTGGTGAGTGACAGGAGACTGGTGTCAAGTGAGAAAATGAAATGTAAATTTTATTAAACACCTTCTCATCTCTGTGTATCAATCCAGATTCCAGCCTAACACAGCAAATCAAATCCTGTCTTTACCAGGCCTGAGGGCACACAAAGAATCATTTCTCCTTAATACCATTCCATCCTAGTAAAATATTTTTCTGTTTAGTAAATGAAAATTTAAAATGCAAACCCTATTTTAATCCCAGAGAAAAGATGTGCATTGCAGGGAGAAGGATGCTGCATTTTGTTCTGTTCTGCCTTGTGCTTTCTTCTGTTTTCAGACACAAAAATGGTGATTAGCTGAAACAAAAATTACAACTCCCTTTTAAGACTTGCCCATTGGGACTTTTTATCTTCATGTCCACCACTAGGCTTAGAACCTTACTAGTCCAGACATGATTCAGTATCCACTTGTTTAATGTACAATTGCATGGTAGATTATATGATGTACTGAAGTACATCAGATGTACTGAAACACCATTCCCAAGTGAACAGCATCACTAGTTCATTGCTGTGGGTCTTAGCACCTCCATTTCTTTGAAAATGAGACTTTTGCTCCACTATGAGAGGCAAAATTGTCAGCAAAGGAAACTTCTGCTGAGCAAAATCATGGCTGATTTGGGTCTTGATATTCACAGGCAGAGTATAAAATAATTGTTTTCTTTGGTAATGGGGAAGATATTTATGGCTATTTATGTGTGGAGGTTGACAGTAGGATGGAGACATAACATACAGAAGATAAACCCTGAGCACAACACAAATTTTTCTTTATTCCCAAGAGGTGGTACTGGAGAATATATCTAGAGAGGTTGTGGACTCACCATGCCTGGAAGAGTTCAGGGTCAGGTTGGACAGGGGTCTAAACAACCTGGTCTAGTGGAAAGTGTCCCTACCCATGGCAGGGGAACAGAATGAGATGAGCTTTAAGGTTCCTCCCAACCCAATCCTTTCCATGATTCCATGATTCCATGAATATTTTTACTGAGGCCACTGATTAAACAACCCACCTACCTTTCATCTACACTCATTACCCCTAAATATTAAAAGTTATGTGTCAAGACTGGCTTAACTCTCCCTTGTTTGTGGGTAATATCAGATATGGATCCAGGAGGGTGCTGCTCTTCATTTTTCATGCACAGCTGCTGCAGCACAGGCTGAATCACCCTGTGCAAGAGGCTGTTTCTCTGCAGTTGTCACCTGAATAACTTAAATGACACCGTTGACTTCCAGCCTTGTCGAGTGCTCATTTTCATCTTAACCCAGCTCAACACTTCTTAGTTCCAGTGGAGTCTTTCACTGATCAGTTCAAAACTCAACATGAGTTATTTTCTGATGGAAAAAGTGCACAAGTGCCGCAAAAGTAGAGGTCCTGTGGCAATTTTTCCCTCTGAAAGCCTGCTCTACCATTGCCCCTATTAGCAGGACCTCATCCAGTACCAGCTTATCCTGGAGGTGGGGTCCTGGAATTGCCTGGTTTCCCCACCTGCAGCAGTCCTGAGTTTACAGGAATTCAGGGCTTCAGCCACTGCATAGACCTGGGAGCCAGCCAGGCCAGTCAAAGTTCCCATCTTGCAGATCCTCCAAGAAATGTCTACAGCATCTCATTTCAAGGAGGCTTGAGGGTATATATAGTCCCCCAAAAACCAAAAAAAAAAAAAAAACAAACCCAAAAAACTAAAGAAACCTGGATTATTTAAAAACTATTATTTTTAATATTGTAATTAAAATTTTTTGACATCTCTGGTATTCTACTTTAAATTCAAATTTTCCCTTCAAACAGAAATAGTAGACTCCTGCTTTTCCCAGCATCTTTAGGAGGGAAAGCCACGCTGTCTGTGAATCAGGGATAGATGACACGAAGCAGGGAAGAGTTAAGCAACTCACTAAAGCTTACACTAGGAGCAAGTGGAAAAGAAATCAGAATAAACCCACCCATTTCCTTTGGCTATCTGTCCTGAGACAGATTCACTACAGCATTTTGGTTATCTAAGCCTGTTTCAGGGAGGAAAATGAAGACAACACTGAAAAAGTAATGCAGGGCAAGACTTGCAGCTTATGAATTAGGCTGGATATCAGCTGTCCTCAGTTCAAGTCTGCATCCTGCCACCAATTCCCCTCTCTGACCTTAGGCCACTCATTTAATGTCTCTGCCCCTCAGCTCCTCACGTGCAAAATGAGAATGCTAATGCAGCTTTGCTCCCTCCCTTAGCCCACTCTGCCCACTCAGGCTTCAGGCTGCACTGAGGCTCTTTCTAATTAATTATTTTCCAAAAGTGCAGCTCCATCCTGGCTTCCCAGTTGCCATTGAAACCATCCTTGAAACAAAAAGGTAACAATGATAGTAGTAATAATTAAGTAATTATTACTTAATAATAGTAGTAGTAGGTAAGTAGTAATGATTAGTGATAATAGTAGAGGTAGGAATAGAAGTAGATGTAGAAATAGTAAAAGTAGAAATAGAAAAAATAGAAAGAGAACTAAAAATAGAAGACATATAAATAAATATAAATAATATGAATAAAATATGAATATTAATATGAATATTATAAATATAAATAATATAGACATATAAATAAGAAATAGAAATAGAAATAGATTTAGAAAAAGAAATAGAAGTAAAAACTAGAAATAGACATAGAAATAGAAAAGGAAAAAGAGAGAAATAGAAATAATGGAAATAGAAATAATAGAAATAATAGAAGTGACATGTTAGAGAAAACTATAGTAATACTGGTAGTAATAGGGGTAGATGTAGAGATAGAAATAGATTTAGAAAAAGAAATAGAAGTAAAAACTAGAAATAGACATAGAAATAGAAAAGGAAAAAGAGAGAAATAGAAATAATGGAAATAGAAATAATAGTAGTGTCAGAGAAATATGGTAATAGTGATAGTAATAGGGATAGATATAGAAATAGAAATAGATTTAGAAGCAAAAAGTGATATTAGGAATAAAAGTAGAAATAGAAATGGAAGTAGAAATAATAAGAGCACCTAAACTGGTTTAATTTGCAAGGTGTTGAGGGTTAAAGGAAAGAAAAAAAGGAAAGGAGAAGTGCAGTCTGTGCAGAGGAGCTGTCATGTCACACAAATTGTCAGCTTCCCTAAGATCTCCAATCCCTCCTCTGCCTCACCAAGTTAAATTCCCCCCTGCCTCCAGGTAGGCAGCTCTGGGGCTGGGCTGCAGCTCCATCCACACCAGAGATCAGTCATTTCACACTGCCACTGGGCTCCTTCACTTTTCTCACACAGAACCCATTGCACACTATGACTAATAATGTTGGCTGTATGAAAGAATTATTTATATAGAGACTGAGAAAGGCCTCCTTGGATTTCCAGACAGGACAGTCTTGATTTGGAGAGAGCAAAGCATAAAATAACTCCAGGGCCATTTCAGGCTGACGGAGTCTCCAGGAGACAAGCTGACAATTGGTGCTTGAATTTGAAGCTGCAGATGTGTGTGCTGTGGTAAAGCCTCTTCCCTCATACCCTGGAGTCCCCTATCCTCAGAAAGAAAGAAGGGACATATAGGGAATGCCAGTCAACACAGGCTTATGGAAAATAGGTCCTGCCAAACTAAATTGAGAGCTCTTTTTCTGATGAGATTACAAGTTCAGTTGATAAAGACAGCAGTATTCAAGCAATAGGCATCTGTGAGGAATTTGACTTGCTACACTATGACCTCTTGATTATAAAACTAGGGAAAAATGCACAAAATTAACATGATGCACCTTAAGTGGATTAAAAATAGGCTGAGGGTATCAAAATGTGTTTACAGAAGTCACTGCTGAGCAGGTCTGTTTCTAGTCCGGTTGCAGAGGGATCAGGTTATCTATAAATAAAAAGTTTAACTACCAGTGGCTATTCAGACAATTGGTGATTGATTCTCCATCTCTCAGGGAATGATAAATAATGTAAGAAGACAGTTCCCTTATGTTGTGTGACCAGTGGATCAGCCATGTGTGGATGCCCCAGCCCTGGAATTGTTCAGGACCAGGTTGGACGGGGCTTGGAACAATCTGGTCCAGTGGAAGGTGTCCCTGCCCATGGCAGGGAGGTGGAATGAGATCTTTAAAGTCCCTTCCAACCCAAACCATTCCAGTATTCTATGAAATGAGGTACATTTTGTTAGGACAGGAAAATGATTCTTAAGGATATGCCTGGATTTACTAGGCAGACTTTCTATTCTGACACTTGGTGACTGAGAACAGCTTCTCATCACAGATAATCACTAACAATTATTTTTGTCAAGACAAAGATCTTACAAAGGAGCTAATGTTATTTTCCTCCATAGACAGAAAGATTTTATATAAGAAGAGGTTGCTTTTCTTCTAGGATTGACACTGCTTTTAGTTTAGGTGTCTGCAGTGGCAGAAGTAGTTTAGAATTTTGTTCAGGGTTAACAAAGGAAACACAGATGAGGAAAACACTTTGCTTGGCAGAAAAATAAGGATTTTTAAGCCAGCTGAAAATGAAAACATTAATTGTGGGGGACTTAGAAAGAGGAAAGAGAGAATGTGTACAACCTCACCCCTCATCCTGGGAGAGTTGTTACGAGTGGCAATGCCATAGCCTGTGACAGCAAGGGGAAGACAGGAGAGAGCCCAGGAAAGGAAGCAGGGCAGCAAGGAACACCTCTGACACCTCCAGTCCTCTTTATTCATTCAGAGGTGTTTCAACCCTCTAACGTTAAGAAAATTCTCATATAATTCAGTCTTTCCTGCCTGATTGTGTCATGGTGCAAAGCTTTGGTAAAGTAACCTTTGAAAGGTGATTGTGTCATGGTGCAAAGCTTTGGTAAAGTAACCTTTAAAAGGTCTGACCCCATGGTCAGGAACCTAAACCATATTTTTCTTATGAATCTCTGGATCTGCTTCTCAAAGCATTCCCTCAGTGTGGGAGAAGTTTCCAGTGAAAAATAATGGGTACAGCAGCAACCACTTGTGTCTCTTTTGGGCTGACTCCAAAGCCCACCCAAGTCCATGAGGTCCATTCTCTGGACATGTAGCTTGTAGGGTCTAAAAGATAAATGTGGTTCATTTACTGCTTCTATTCATACAAATCCTCTCTCAAAGCCATGGAATCATTAAATCATAGAATACAGTTTAATAACTCCAAAAATTCTGCTTCAAATAATTTTAACTTTTGTAAAGTTTATGAGGACAGTGTATTCTGCATGGATCATTTTAAAGGGCAGATTGAAAGCCTTGAGCTCAGGTCTAAACTTGCTTTTCAGATGAGCTCCAGTTCTACTCTGTGCAAATGGGCAAAAATTGGAAAGAATCACTTGTATTAAGCCACCAAATTCCTCCTCTGCTCTACCAAGAGATGACACGTATAAGCTCATTATTATTGCTTGATAAAATAGGCCTGTTACAAGGATGATTACAGATTAGAATCATATTCCTGTGCAAAGATTCCTGCTGAGGCTAAGCTAGTATTTTTCTGATCTTAATCACCATAGATATTTCAGAAATAATTAAAAAAAAAACCCCAAAACCAAAAAAGCCCCACACCCAAACCAACAAGACTATCCTTTAAAACCACTGCACATATTCTTCTCACACCTCTCAGGATGTTTGCTTTGGCGAGGCAAATATCCTTCATCTCAAGATTTATTTATTGATTTATAATATTCCTGGGTTGCATAATAGAGAGATGTCTACTAATACTCTAGAGAAAGAGGGATTTTTCATGAATTTTATACACATAATTTCCTCTGGGAAGAGCTGAGTATGATACCTCCTGAAGGACTCCGTGAAAAATTCATGTAAATAAGGGGAAATGGATTCATGGCTCCAGCCTGCAGTTATCCTGTGAGCAGGGTTTTGTGGAACGAAAGCACCGAGGCCTGAGAAGCTGGACTCTTTCTTTACACCCAGAAATGGGCTGTGGTGCATTGCAAGGACTGGCTGCTGCTGCTCGTGAGGTCACTGATCAAGGCACTCACAGAGATGAAATTCTCCTTGGCACCTCGTGAAAGACTCCCCAGCAATCTGCAATGGTGAAAGTGGATTTATTTGGAGCTAACAACGGTCCCCAGAAGGACCTTCCAGCAGACCCATGAATATGGGAGCTGCATGTTTTATACTCCCTCTGCCTGTTCCTGCTGATCAGGGCACTGTGCAATTTGGTGTGTGGTTAAAGTCATCTCTCAGTGGTGCTTCCTGGGCTTGCATCTCCATGACCCAGCACCTCTGAAAGCTTCAGAACCTGCCCCATTCACACCTTGACTGCTTGTATTAAGCTTTGCTGCTCAAGAACACTTTTAATGCCAGCCCGTGCAGATTTCAGCACTGAAAATGCAACTTCAGTGAGCTTTCCAAACCAGAATATCCACGTTATCTCACAGATACAAATTAAATCAGCCCCAGGGCTTGGTGTGAGCAATGCAAGTAGAGCTGGAAGGCATCTGTTTACTCACAGGCACAGACAAGAAGGGCAGAAAACCCCCACAGTTATGGGGTGAGAGCATTAACCAGCATTTCAGACTTTCTGCTTAGCACCCAAATTATTTAAATTTCATTGTAGGAGAAAAGGTTTGAGTGTGACACATCTGTCTCTACAGCTGGTGAAGGGTCTGGAGAACAAGTCTTATGAGGAGAGGAAGGGGCAAGTGGGATTGTGAAAGGAGGTGGGAGACAGGTGGGGGTCAATCACTTTGAGTGACATGATAAGAGGAAAGGGCTTCAAGTTTCACCAGGAGAGATTTGCGTTGAATGTAGGAAAAATTTCTTCACCAAAACACTTGTCCAGCCCAGGCACAGCTGCCCAGGGCAGTGGTGGAGTCTCCATCCCTGGAAGGATTCAAAATTTCTGAAAATGTGGCACATGGAGACATAAGTACGATTTTTCCTTTATGACTTTGCCCTGACAAATTATTATAGAAGTTACTGACATTCCATGTTAGATCCTTAAATGATGACAAAATGATCCCTAAAGGATGATGAAAATGTTGACCTCTTTT
>WAAE01004578.1:0-21536 GCA_013400495.1 Nicator chloris
GAAAACCCATTTTCTACTTGTCTCATTGGTTTACCTTTAGATACATGGTCACATCCCCCTTCGGCTCATGTCCTTAATTTTGAAAATCATGCCGATGCTTGAGATCAATGTGTCCCATATCTCCCTCGTGCAACCGTTAAGCCCCAAAAATTAGAACTTTTGGGATCTGTAAAAATAGACTTTTGTGTTAAATTTAATTATTCTGGGGTCAACCAATCTAAAGCATGGAATGTTTCTTCAAACCAACCCATATTCAAAAATGAAAGTGCCTGGTGTAATTATACTTCCACCAACATCTCTCACTCTACTAATGCTCCATTGTCATTACCAGCAGGAGTGTTTTTTATTTGTAGAGACAGAGCTTGGGCTGCTATTACATCGCATATTAAGGGAAGCCCCTGCTATCTAAGGCGACTCTCATTGTTGACACCCAACACATCCATGATTTCCGGGGAGAAGGAAATGCAGTATTCATGCATTTACCCCGATTGCGATGATAATCTCAACTTTTGTTCACTACCATGGCGTTGGGCAGCCTCCTTCTTTGTTCCAGGAGTAGCATCCGGAAAGGCACTGGGATTGTTAAACAGACTAGGCTGCTGGTTAGCTTGTCAATCTAATGCTACTTTGTTTGCTTTAACAGGATTGTTAACCGATGTTGATTCAATTAGACATGCTACATTGCAGAATCGAGCTGCTATTGATTTTTTTGCTTTTAGCACACGGACATGGATGTGAAGATTTTGATGGAATGTGTTGTATGAACCTTTCTGATCATTCACAATCTATTCATGCAAGTATTAAAGCTTTACAAGATAATGTAGCCAAATTAGAAATAGAGGATGGAACTGGTTGGTTTAACAGCCTTTTTAAAAACTAGGGAATAACTAGATGAGTCAAGAATTTAATTAAGATGTAAATGTTTATATTAAGAATGCTATTAGTTCTAGCGATATGCCTGCCTTACTTAATTCAATGCATTCAGAGACTGATTAATAAATCAATACAGCAAATAATGATTGTGGAACACAAAGAGGGAATTGTGCAAGATCAGACAGCTACAGAAGCTGAGCTGGGTAGCGCCGCCAACCTCCTGGCCCTGGTACAGTAGAAGCCGTGGGAGAGAGAAACTCAAGGCAAGAACAAAAGTAAAGACATCATGTCTGGTCACTCTGACCACTCTGATGAGAGAAGATGTAACAAGGACATTGCTGGTGCAATGAATGCGCCAGGAACGCAAGAATGTAACAAGGACGATAACCAAGAAGATTGTGTTACTAAGGGAACAGGGGCAAAGGGGTCTGAGTGGAAAATTTTGTATGGAACTTAGAGAACTATTAATACGGCTGTTTAGTGTAATAAACTGGCTTTGATTGCATAGCATGGTCCGTGTCCTCTCAATTCCCACAGAAAACCTTTCACTGGAGCACAGGGGGATTTCTCAGTCAAGTCAAATGATGTATCAGGGATGCAGGCAATAGTTACACAATACTGAAGTTCATCAACTACCAAAATTAGATAGCAATTTTCTACTGAACATCCTTGAGAGGGTGTGATAGATGCACTCACTCTGAGTGAACAGAATTAATTATCATTTAATAATTGTTTAATCATTAATAAAACCCTTTTAGTTAGCCCTAAAATGATGACTTCTTTTAATAATTCACCTATGACAGAGAGTAACAAAAAATGCATTAACTTGAGCACAAAGTAAAAAGCAAGAATAAAAAAAGCCTAATGAAAATACTTAGAATTAATTCAGCTACTAATGAACCTAAATCTTAACAATGTACAATAGACAGCAGTCATCCTATATCAGTTGTTATTGTTTGAAATGCTTCAAGCTTTCTAAATATTAATGATGACATTAAAATTAAGTCAAGATTCCCTGAAATACATAACATCTTCAAGAGTATATTACAAGAATATAATACGTTAATTTGACCTAAAACTGTGTACTTTGTACCGGTTTTGCTATGAACAGACTATTTTACCATGCAGATCTCAGAAACCTAGCCAGACACACAGAACTTTACAATTTCCTGTAATTCTTGTTCCCATAGCAGAGTAATGAAATACTTTTTCCTCTTAAGTTGGTAGGTGCAATTAGGCATTTACTGGACTTGATGGACCCTATTATGCATAAGAAGAGAAAGAAGCCCTACTTTCAATATACAATTAGGGAGTTCCCTCCTGTCTTACTACCTTATTGTATGCTTAGAAGAAGGTATTCTCAAAGATGAATATCCTCAGTGTTTTTAATAGAGATCAGAATGGACTGGATAAATTTTCACCCTGATGAGGATATAAAGCTGTCATATACTTTTCTCTATAATCTTAGGTTAATAGTCCTATCAAGAACCTTATTCCCAATTACACCAGCATGTTCTATCGACTTGTGAAACCAAGACAGTCTCATCAGAAATTACTACAAACATCTTCCAAATCTGGCTTTTCTTTTTTCATCTAGAAGAAAACTGATACCTCAGGAAAGCAGTATTAATTCCAAGCAACTACTGTATGTTCTTCCATTAGATACAGGACTGTTGGTTTTGCATCTTTTCCACATAATATATATAGTGGAAGAAAAAAAAAAAAAAGGCAGGCATCATACCTTTAACCTCCCAGAGTATTAAGTCTAAGATGCAATTGGAAAGTATTTGCATAGTGAACATATACCTAAATCATCAGGTTTTATAAATACTCCAAGAATTTCACATGTGCTTCTACCTATTATTAAAACATACCTTATTTCATCAGTTTCTGGCACTTTGGTGTAAGGTAGAATTGCTCGAACTCTCCTTCTGTCTTCCACAGGCTACAATTTTAGAGAAGAGTTCAAAGATATTAATTTTCCCTTTCATACTAGTGTAGCTTCCTCTCCCCAACATTATGCTATTCTAAGGCAAAAGACTGGTAATAGTAATTTGTATCCCTTTGCTACTTTTAAGTTTTTAAAGGGTCAAAAATAGTAAGAGCTGGAAATGTTCAATTCCTAAAGTTATCTACAAAAGTCTTTGTTTTGCTTCTAGCTGTGTAATATTATCAGTCATGTTATCTCCAAAAATCAAATTACCAACAATGTAATTCCCATGAAAGAGCACTTTACAACTTACTTCCTCTTAGTGGAAATTTGTGACAATTTAACATTCAGAAACATCTTTATTCGGGGGGGAGGGGGACATTACTCATACTGATAATTACTGATATTGTCTTAAGGATAGTCACTTGAAAGAAACAGCTTTCAGGAGCTTTGGTTATTTCAAGGATGTGTATTTCAAAATCTTTGCTACAAAACAGCAATATTATTTTGATATAATTTATTGTGTAAACCCTACATTATAATGGTACTCTTTAATAGCCAAAAACCACACATTTTCTTATTTCAGTTTACATACAATGTTATTACTACATTTGGAGATAGCTGCAATACCTGACATCTAGCTTTCTCATTACAGATTTTTACTAAAAAACAATTTTTTACCATTAGTTTCTATTAGTAAAACCTTGTTTATATATTCATTATACTTCACCATATGCTGAGATAGGTCTAGAACTAGGGGAAGCCATCTACAGGGCTTTTTTCATAGAAAACTATGAATATCAAATGCAAGATTAATGATATTAATACTTAAGTAAATGACATTTTAAAATTTTACTACTTGCCTCTGGAGGTGCTACTGGAAAGAATAGTTTTTCCCCCTTCAGCAAACAAGACACATGACTGTAATAACCAATTAGGTCTGAGAGTGAAGCAAAGCGACGTCCACCAATGTAATAATCTCCACACATGGCAATAATCCTGTTAATAAAGAAAAGGAAGTTTGACAGAAGAACTTTTGCTACAAACTGTTGGGATGGTTTGGGTTTGGGATTTTTTTTAAAAGGAAATGAGGATGACGTTGAGTTGTTAAAGCTGTCTATGTTCAAAATACAATATTACAAACTCACTCTCTAAAAATGTTAAAAGCTACCTGGAAAAGCAACTTTGAGAAGGGAGAAAATACTGACAGAGGGACTGAACTATTCCTTTAGTTACACAAAAGAAAAAAATGAACAAGACATTTGATCTACTTAAAAACTATCTTTTTTTTGTAAAAAATGTGAAATTATCTGTCACTGTTGGACATAAAAAGACCGACGCAATCTCCACGAAGTCAGAAGGCTGAATGTATAACTTTATTCAAAACGAAGTCTCTTTTATAGAGTTGTAACACAGCTGGACATGATTGGTCCTTTGTTCAATACCCCATCACCATGATTGGCTAACTAGAAACAACACCTCTATGTAAACAAACCACAGGTGCAGAAATTATTTACATTCTTCATCTCTGTTTTTCTCAAAGTATGATTTGAGAAAAACTTATCTGTCTCACAGGGCTTACTGCTGCTCTCAGCAGCTCGCGGGCTAAAATCAGACCCACAATTATCAGTTTTAGGAAGCTTGCAGAATAGTGAAAACAGTTTCCAATAAATTATGTAGTAAATAGGAAAAACGTCATACTTTCCACCAGAACTCTTTGTTACAGTCAAAACAATAATTTTTAGGATCATAGAATCAGGTTGGAAAAAAACCTATAATATCAAGGGTTTTTTTAAGATAATGGGACTTAAACATTAACCCAGCACTGCCAAATCCACCACTAAACCATGCCCTTAAGCACAACATCTACACATTTTTCAAATAACTCCAGGGATGTTGACTCTACCAATTCTCTAGGCAGTCTGTTCCAATATTTCCCTTTCGGTGAAGAAATATTTCCTTATATCCAATCTAAACCTCCTCTGATGCAACTTGAGGCCTCTTCCCCTCATCCTATTACTTGCTACTTGGGAAAGACAAACCAACATCCACCTGGCTACAACCTCCTTTCAGGTAATTCTAGAGAGCAATGTCTTCCCTGAGCCTCCTTTGCTCCAGGCTGAACAACCCCAGCTCCCTCAGCTGCTCCCCACAAGACTTGTGTTCCAGACCCTTCCCCAGCTTCATTGCCCTTCTTTGGACACACTCCAGCACCTCAATGTCTTTCTTGCAGTGAGGGGCCCTGAACTGGACACAGTATTCAAGGTACAACCTCACCAGTGCTTAGTAAAAAGGGACAATCACTTCCCTAGTCCTGCTGGCCACACTATTCCTGATACAGACCAGGATGTCATTGGCCTTCTTGCCCACCTGAGCACACACTGGCTCATGTTCAGCTGGCTGTTGACCAGCACCTCCAGGTCCTTTTCCACTGGGCAGCTTTCCCACTCCTCTTCCCTCAGCCTGTAGTGTTGCATGGGGTTGTCATAACCCAAGTGCAGGACCCAGCACTTGGCCTTGTTGAACTTCCTACAACTGGCTTTGGCCCATCGATCCAGCCTGTCCAGATCCCTCTGCAGAGCCTTCCAGACCATCAGCACTCCCACCTAACTTGGTGTCATCTGTGAACTTACTGAGGGTGCACTCGATCTGCTCCTCCAGGTCATCAATATAGATATTAAACAGAACTTGCTCCAGTACTGAGCCCTGGGGAACACCACTGGTGACTGGCCACCAACTGGATTTAACTCCATTCACCACCTCTCTCTGCTCCCAGCCATCCAGCCAGTTTTTTACCCAACAAACAGTGCACCCATCCAAGCCATGAGCAGCCAGTTTCTCCAGGAGAATGCTGTGGAAAACTCTGCCAAAGGCTTTACTGGACTTGAAGTCTAGGTAGACAACATGCACAGCTTTTCCCTCATACACTAAGTAGGTCACCCCTTGTCATACAAGGAGATCAGTTTATCCAAGCAGGACCTGCCTTTTATAAACTTATCTTGGCTGGGCCTGATCACCTGTTTTTTCTGCATGTGCCGTGTGATGGCACTCAAGATGATCTGCTCCATAATCTTCCCTGGCACCAAGGTCAGGCTGGCAGGCCTGTAGTTCTCCAAACCCTCTTTCTGGCCGTTTTTGTAGATAGACATCACATTTGCTAACCTCCATTCAATCACAGAAAATTCTGAAGGGCAAGATGAAAATATAAAGATTTTCCTCCCCAATATTTTATATCACTCAGCAACTCACCAAAAAAAATATGCTACTACAGCCAAAAAGAATTTTGTTTTGATGGACTCATACACTATTTGTCAATCATATGCTACATGAACATATGCCCATATCCAACTTGGGGGGAGGGGGATTTGGAGAACTTTCACCTACAATATTGGTATTTCAGTCAAACAGAAATATATAAATAAAGTTTAATTTGAGAAATATCACTTTTAGGAAACAAATATCAGTGAGATTGTCAAGGAATGAAAATTTCACCCATTTTTGGCAGAGAACAAGCTTTGGTGGAAGTGACACTTCCAGTCTATGGGACCCAGGGGGCACATCCCTATATTTGGCTGAATTAACTTCAAGACTGTCAGTCTTGAGGCTGGAAAAATGTTTGTGTGTGGCATCTGCCCTTCTAATAACAAAAACATATACACTCTGCAGTCAACAAGTGAAATCAAAAGCAGGTCTGCTCTATGAAGACCAGTATCAGCAGACAAATTAGTTTCCTTCAGATAGTTCACATATTTAATGGATCCAAGAAGAAAATATTCTTTAAGATTTGAAAATATTATAAGGGTTACTTTCTTAGAAAGTAGCATTTAATGGTTTCCCATTTTCTGAGATGCCAGAAACAATTTTATGGTGGACATAAACCAACATTCAACACCTGATATTGGCTTCAATAAGCAGAAGTTATTAAAAATGAGACTCTTGAAAACTTAAAAAACAAGTATTATCATAACTTCATTTTCTACTACTGCTACATAGTAATCAGTTCCCTAACAAGAATCAGTATAGCTGAGAAGCATGAATTGTTAGCTCAGACACAATGCAAACGTGCATGCTATTTGTTTGCTTTGCAAGAAATTTTGCTTTCTGTTTATTTCTTGTTATCTAGATAGCTGACAAAGGTTTTTTCTAGAGCTGAAGATGCACTTGATATCCTATTTTGTGAAGATGAACATTACACTGCAGCACACTACATGCTAACATTCAAGCACCTCCCAGAACATCTGATTTACGCTAAATGAGACTAAATTAATGTCTATAACTTGCTAATGGTAAAATAACCACAGTTTCAATTTCAGATAAATGGGTACTTGTATTTAGAACAACTAATTCTAACAAAGACTGAAAGCTGATTCTAGCAAATCCTCATATTGTTAAACACATTACCTTTTTGTTTCTCCTTGCTACAGCTATCTTATAAACACATATTTGCTATGACTTTGACATTCAAATGTGTTCTTTAAGCTGCAATATCTGAGGAATAGACTTAAAACAATCTGATTACTACTAAGAAGCTTGCACGTTACTGTAAATTTAGTCACAACAGCTTCAGACAAGCTTTTCTATCCTGATAGTGCTGGTTTCCTCACATTTTCATTCTTCAGCCTGTACAGGAATTTTTGTAGCATGGTTTAAAACAATTAAACCTTAGCAAAGAGCTATACCATACACGGATAAAAAGAAAAGTAAAAAATATTCAATTAATAATAGTTGTTTTCTATACCATACTAAGTTCTAAACCCACAAATAAATAAGTTACAGTGTTTTAAAACATTTAATTCTCACCTAAAATGATTGACACTTGTTTTACTAAGGAATGAAAGCACAAATGAACCCGGTCTCCGATCACTCTCTCGAATAAGGTAACTTCCAGGTTTTTCCGCTTGCCAAAGACGTTCTTCTGCAATTGTTCTGTCGAGTTTTCCATGATACCACCTAAAAAACATGTAACAATGGATGTCCTTACAAATTAAGGCTTCTGTTTATTCTCACAGAACAGAGCTATGAAACTAATAAAAGATCTCAGTTGAAACTGATAAAATTCCAAACTTTTATTTCAAATAAAGTTATCAGATTTTTACATGTGCAACCTCTCTCAAATTACTTATTTCCAACACACAATTTGGAAGGCTTCACAGGTTCAGATAACCCATTTCCCCAAATAACTCACACTGGAGGAAAGCACTCTGAACCATCCAAAGGGGACAAAGGCTCTCTATAACCATCTTTTTTTATTCTCCAATTTATTCATTTTCAGTAAATAAGTAGTACCAGAGGTAACTGATCTGGTGTATTTTAAGCTTACTCAGGCTTCTATTCAGGCTACAATACAACCTGTTTCTCAAACAACAATCACAGATCACAGTATCAAAATCTGCACCTAAAAAAAATGACAGCATTCACACCAGAGCATATTTCAGCCAAAATGTCTTCCCCAAACACAACATGCAGCCTATTAAAAGCAAATACAAATGCATGGCAACTCACAGACTTCATAATATGACAAAAGAACACTTCAGTTTAAGTCAAAGGCTAAACTCACTAAAACATTGCTTACCCTTTCCTCAATTTTGACCTCTTTCTACCCCAAGCAATCAAATGGGGGGAAGCAGCAGTGGAGGGAGCAGTCGAAGCAAAGCCAAGTGTTGCTCTCAAAACCTTTCAAAAACAAAAACTTTTATACAGCTAATGTTTTATACTATTTAAATTATCAACTATTTCAGACCATTCACCTATTGATTCTACCAATTTGCACGTCTTGCAAGAGTTACAAGAAAAGCATTTTAGAAGTGATATGAAAGTAATCTTCTGGCTTAAAATACACAAGAAAAAAAAAGAATAATTGCAGTTTAGAGTAAAAATACCCAACAAAACAGCTTAGCTGGTAATAAAAATCTTGCAAAAAACCATTTTTTCTATAAAGTAGGAATTCTCAAAGCCAACTTTCACTTCCATCAGAATGAAAGTCAAATAAATAAATTATACAGATTACATATCACAGCAGAAGTAGTACCAGTGCCAACACTGTTTTCATTGGCAAAACTGCAGTCTTGTTAGTATAGCGCTCTCCTTTGCATCTCCCCATCCTGATTAAAACAAGTTAAACCAGTGAAAGAATTGTTTTGTCTGTACACTGTATTGCACTTGAAGCAAGATTAGAAAGATCGTGTCTGTGGTGGGTTGACCCCAGACAGCATCTAACCACACATACAGCTGCTTGCTCACTCTCCCAACAGAACAGGGTAGAGAATAGGAAGAACAAAAGCAAGAAAATTCATGTGTCGAAAAAAGTTTAATAAGTGAAGGAAAAATAAGAAGGGGCTGGTGGAAACAGAAAAAAAAAAAAAACAAACACAAACCAAAGCAATACAAAGTCAATCACTCACTACCTCCCACAAGCAGACCAATGTCCAGCCAGTCTCTGAGCAACGGCTACCTTGGAAGACACACACATCCTCTTTTTTTTATTACTGAAAATTGTAATATATGTTGCAAAGTGTTATAGGTACATTATGATATTGGCTTTTCGCAAGTATTAAGATGAATGTTATATGTGTAGTGTAAGAATGACTCTGCTGTATAGTTCTTTTTACTTAGACACAGTAGTGGGATAGCTGATATATACCTGTGCTTGTAATTGAACTGTCTGTTTGGTTGGGATAACTTCCAATGAACATGTGAAGAGGACCCTGCTATTGATATCCCCAATTATCAGCACCTGCCATCTGAAGAAAGCACGGACACNTGTCTGACGAGACCCCAGCGATATGCATTCGATATGCATTAACGATAAGATAATATTCGTCGCCAGAGAAGTTTATTAGAGAAGATTTTTGTCTAACAGAATTCCAGCAATAAGATAAATTATTCACCCATCCCAAGAAAACTCTCTCAAACGAGGCAACAAGAAAGGAAAACTACATTAACATGCTAAAGGAGATAAAATCAACAGAAGAAAAGACCTCCTTCAAAGCCTGAAAATTGTATAAAAAGGTGATCCTGGAGGATCGGTGAACTATAGGGATTCGGAGTGATAGAGACTGAATTCGGTTCACCCAGTGCCGATCGCCAGGCTTGGTGCTGTTTTGCTTGTGGCTTTTCCAAAATTTTATACTTTGATTATTTAATAAATTCTCTTTAATTACTAAATTGGCCTATTCGTTTATAACAAAAATGATACCTGATATGGTATGTAATCCCTTTGGCCAATTTCAGTCAGCTGTCCTGGCTGTGTCTCCTCTCAACTTCTTGCCCACCTCTAACCTACTTGCTGGAGGGCAGGGGGAACAGTGAGAAATTGAGAGTGTTTTAACACTGTGAACACACTGTTCAACAATAGTCAAGACACCAGTGTGTTATCAACACTGTTTTAGCCACAAATCCAAAGCAAAATGCCACAGGGGCTACTATGAAGAAAGTTAACTCAAGCCCAGTCAGAACCAGGACACCCTTAGATGGCTCTATACCATTTAGAATTTTATAGGTCAAGATCAATAACTTAAATTTGATGCTGTTCCAACTGCCAATTGCTTAATGCATTCAGTTAGAAGCAATGCTTAACATCTCTCAATTTCACATCAAATATGGTTTTCCCCCAAAGAGATGCAAAATGGTATTTTGCTATTCATAAAAAGAAGCTGTCCCTCTGACCATGACTATTATCAAATGTATTAATTTCAAAGAGTAACTCACTATTACTAAGATTTTAAACTGTCATCATTGTCAAGGACAAGATCCCTATAATTTCCAGTCACCTCTTATTTTCTTGCCTAGTCCTAACTAGGAAGACTTTTGTATTTTCAACATAAAGTTCTAAAGTTTTAAGTGATGATGGAGGTTAGGATTTGTTCCTTTCTTTATTTTTTTTTTCTTCTTCTTTCTCTTAAGGAATTTTTCTCCCGTTTGTTGCCTAAGAGACAAGAACGATGAATACTTCAGAGACAAAGGATGTGGCCAAGATGGGGGGAGGGGTGCAGCTGGTTGCAGTCTCTTAGCTGGGGGGCTTTGTCTTGGGAAGTGCACAGATACCGCGAGATTTTGGCTGGACTAGTCCTTCGCGCTCTCTCCCGCTCTCGGAACTGGAGGGGAACAGTCGGGCTGGTGCTATTGTGGGGCAGAATTCGCTGCCACCGTGGAGATCAGCCCTTTACTGCTTCTCCTACGGTGGGTGAGCCTTGGCTTGTAAGAGCGGGCGTTGAACTAGGATCTTTTCAATACTCAACCTCACTGGGAAGGACCCTCACCATCTACTCGGGTGCCTCAGGGGAAAACCCGGGACCCTGACCCCCTCCGGAGGGAGTGTCTCCTGGCTACTTGTGGCAGCTGCCTGCAGCAGCCCATCTGCTGCCACCCAGCCCCACTGTTTTCTGCCACTGCTTCAGGGCTTTTTGCTACACTTTAACCTGACACCCCGTGCCCGCCCGGATAGCCCGCGGCTTCCGGCACGGCTCCGGAGTCTTTGCTACATTTTGTTTGCCACCCTAGGTGTGCCTGCCTCTGCTGTTCCAGCCTGCTGCTCCGAGGTTTTCCTGCTGCAGTCCATTCAGCTTCCCGAATGGCACTGAGACTAGCTGCCCCCCGTGAGTTTGCAAAGGAAAGCCCCTTCTTTCTCTCTCCCGCTAGCTGAGTTGCCATTACCCACGTGGAGAGGCAGCTGAGCTCGCGCCACAGCACCCCCTGAAGCCATGGGGGAATCATCACACCTGCCCTGCCCAGCCGGGACCAAACAGCGGCCCTGCCGACTGTGATCATAACTACACCAAAGGGAAATGTGCTTGACAGCCGAGAGAAGGCTGTTATTGGTGTGGTGGGTCTAATATTGGCTAAACGCCAATGCACCTTACTAGAATTATTTACTCCTTTTCTGCTGCGAGAGAGGATTTGAAGAAGAGCAAAGCAGGCTCAAAACTTGAAAGGGTATAAAGAAAACTTTATTTAAACAGAACTGAAAGAAAAAATAATAAGAATCAGAATAAAACCTTCAGAACACTTTCCTCCCCCCACAACCTTCTTTTCTTTCCCACTGACACCGTACAGAGACAAAACCTGGGACTTAGGTCAGTTTATCACCTCTAAAATAGTCTCATCAGTTCACTTAGGGAGAGGAGTGTCTTTTGCCATGTCATGGAGACTTATCCACAAAAAAACAGTTCTCTCGTGGCTTCAATTCTCACGAATAGCAGCCGCCCAGAAATCTGCATTTGTGAAGTCCCTCCCATCTCATGCAGCCTTCCCACAGCTGCGTTCATGGGCCATGTCAAACTCATAGGGTACTATTTTAAGGATGAGCTGTTCAGAAGGAAAGGTTCTCTTCATCTCTCTCTGAGATCATCTTCATCTCTGGGAACAGAGGTCGTCTTCTTTCCCTGGGGGCAAAAAGTCTTCATCACTCTCATCTCTCTCTCTGTTCAAGCTTCTCATGAGATCACAGCTACTTCAACATTTACTTGCTTCAGCACAAATGCCTTTGCTCATGTCTGCAATTTGAACACTCCATCTCCCCATACTGTTACCATGAATGAAAGGGATATTCTAGTGTATCAAGTCCATTGCCATGGCCTTACAAAAGAATTTCAGCCTAAGACTAAGGTATCTTGTCATTCTCGTCCCATCTGGGACTTGACTCCTCCTTCACTGACCTTGGTGTCCTCATGTTGTTTCTCTACGTGTTTTCACTCTGTTCTTTTCTCTCACTTGAGAGAGGATCAATTGTAGTAATGCATCTGCATGGTATAGGCCATTCTGTACCAGCCAAACTCTCTGAGTATCTAACAAGCCACCTGCAGTTTTGTTATCTGAGTTCTCAGGAATTCATCAAGGTTACGGAGACGACAACAGGATTAAAAATAAGACCAAGGAGTCTGAGAACCTAACGAAGAGCCTGAGAATCTAACTACCAAGAATGTAAACAATAGATGAGAGAGGCACAGCACAATGATGGATGTTCAACCAAACGGACGTTCTAGAGCAGCTCATGAGTAGGCGACCTAGTCAATCTGAAGTTATGTGCCCCACGTGGGCCATAGACATAGAATCTATAATCATGCCCTATTGTAAACAATAAATCGGCTTCTGTAAAATCATATTGATTTGGTGTCCAGTTGCCCGTTTTCCTGCCTGTTACCGACAATCAATGTCCTGCAAGATTCATCTCTGCAATGAAAGAATTAACATCTTGACCGGGGCCTGCAGTGGTCATGCTGGTCAAAGCAGTCAGTGATAGATTCAGGCCGTGCTAGGGCTGTGCCAGCATCTCAGGACCCCTAGTCTCTGACCCCTGCTGCGTTCAATTCCAGCCACGGGCCCACTCTCTGCACTGGCTGCAGAGCCACCCCTGGTCTCAGCCACATGATCTCTTCGGGCGCTGGGACAGCCCCTTCTCAACATGACTAGGTAGCAGCGGCTGGAGGTGTTTACAGTGGAGGATTCTTCAGAGGCCGCGCTGGGGGGGGAAGTGGCTAGGATCTCAGTAGCAGCACACTGGAGGGCTGATGGCTTCCCCTTCCCAGCAGCCGCTGGGGCCCCGCCCAGCCCCGCCAGGCGGAGCGGGGCCTGGCCCGGCCGCACGGAGGGGGCCAGGCTGGCCTGTTACCTGTTCCCAGGCCGGAAGAAAAAGGAAACTTTCCCGGGGTTTGTTCAATTTTTAACATGTCTGTTCACAGAGGCGTGTTCAGCTTCCTAGTGGCTTAACAAGGTGTCAGTATTCAAAACTAGTCACTGATTGCTTTTGTCAGGCACGGAAGAAACTGTTAGCAACTTCTCCTGGAAAAATCATTTCTGTGGGTGGCTGCTTCTGCCCTCACTAAATGTCAATCAATGCAAAACCAGCAAAATTGGTTTTCTGGTTTTGTTTGTTGTTGCTGCCACTGTTCTTGTTGGTTTGTCTTGTTATATATATGTAAGTACTGTTATTCCTTTTCCAATATCTTTGCCTGAAAGCCCCTTAATTTCAATGTTATAATAATTTGGAGAGAAGAGGGTCATATTCTCCATTCCAAGGGAGGTTCCCGCCTTCCTTGGCGGACACTTGTCTTTCAAACCAAGACACTCTCATATGATCCTCACAGAGAAGCTTTTGATATATGGGCAGGATGAGCAAACAGTGAGGTGGACCGAAAACTGGCTGAACATCAAGGCCAAGAGAGTGGTGGTCAGCAGCACATCTAGTTGGAGGCCAGTATGTACCCCAGGGGTTAATAGTGGGTTTAGTCCTGTTTAACATCTTCATTAATGATCTGGACAATGAGGCAGGACATATCCATAGCAAGTTTGCAGAACCAGAAGGAGCAGCTGATACACCAAGGGGTCATGCTGCCATCCAGAGGAACCTTGACAGGGTGGAGAAATGGTCTGACAGGAATCTCATGCAGTTCAAATGACAGGAAGTGCAAAATCCTGCACCTGAGGAAGAATAAGCCCAGGCACTAGTACACATACTGGGGGCTTACCAGTTGGAAAGTAGCTTTGCAGAAAAGGACCTGGGGAGTCCTGGTGGACACCAAGTTGAATATGAGCCAGCAATGTGCCCTTGCTGCAAAGAAGGCAAATGGTATCCTGAGCTGCATTAGGAGGAATGTTGCCAGCAGGTTGGGGGAGGTGATTCTTCCCCTCTACTCAGCACTGCTGAGGCTACATCTGGAGTCTCATGTCCAGTTTTGGGCTCCCCAGTACAAGAGAGATGCAGACATACAGATGTGAGTCCAGGAAAGGGCCATGAAGGGACTGAAGCATTTCTCCTATGAGGAAAGGCTGTCTAGCCAAGAGATCAGAGGAGATCTCATCAACATATACAAATACCTGAAGGGAGAGTGCAAAGACAACAGAGTGGCTATTGTCAGTCATGCCCAGTGACAGGACAAGATGCAATGGGCTATATCTGAACCACAGGAGGTTCTGTCTGAACATGAGGAAACACATTTTTTTTTACTGTGAAGATGACTGAGCACTGGATGCAGGCTGCTTAGAGAAGTTGTAGAGTCCAAACCTGCCAATAGTATTTCCCCTCAGTTTTTGATGCAATACAAATTTATTCTTTGGTATGGAGTATAGCCTTCAACAATTATTGTAAAGCTATACACTTTCAGAAAAACATTTTATTAGTTACTGAAATAAACAAATGTTGCAGAACTCTGGACTTGCTACCTGTGACAAATTCAGCTGAAGAAACTATAACTTCACACTACATTGAGACAAAACATTTTTTCCTTTTACTCAAACCACATTTGTTAAATACTTCTCTACCCAGCTCTCTCTTTTTTCCTCACTAATGTCTCAACAGATACCAAAAGTGACTGCAACAATACATCTACCATAGAAAGCATTTTTGTTATCAAAGGATTTCAAAGGATGTTCATTTCAACTTGATAATCACCACTTAAAGAAACATCATATGAAAATACAAATTGTGTCGGAATATACTGCAACTGCTTTAGCCATCTTAATGCAACACTAAGCTATATCTTGTCAACTTTAAGATTTTTATTCAAATACATAAACAACTAAACTACTTCATATATCACCAGTTTACTACTAAATTAAGTATCATTCATTCCTTAACTTTGTAGGCATTTCAGTAACACCATTTCAGACTGCCATCAACCTCTGGCAGTAAGCTCTGCAGATGGGGTAGACAGTGCAGAGAAAAACACCCAACACACAAAGGGAATTGTCCACTCTATTACCTAGCATCCTGTGCCTCCTACCTACCATTAAGCTACAGCATAAACATACTACTTCTATACTCAAATGAAAAAGTATACACTGAACAGACAATCATTAAGTCTGTCTCATTCAGGATTGTGGTGCATTGCCTTGCACAGTATTTGCATGCCCTCTGCACACTAAGGACAGAACTGCAACAGAGGTAGGATGTGTGATGATTGGTTAACATGTCCATATAGTGCTTCCACAATTCAACAATCAGAGGTCAGCCCAATCAGGGAATTCTGAATTCCCTGAGCGCATCAGCTAGTCTGTGTCATTCATCCAAAGAAGCCACACCCTGCTTCTTCTCATCCTGCTCAATAACCATGGTTATGTAAGCCTTTGCACTCATGGATATTAATTTCAGCCCAGTGTCTTTGTTGCCACATGAACAAACGACACAAACTTGACTCTTCCAAGCTGACGAAGTCTAATAACAAACGACCTCTTTTATAGAGTGAAAGGACAGAGCTGGACCTAATTGGTCCTTGATTAACACACCATCACCATGATTGGCTAATTAGAATCAACACTTCTCTACATGTAAACAAGATAACAAATGCCAGCTGTGGAGAAGCTGTTTACATATTTTCCACAGCTTACCTGTGGGAAATTCACCACCCTGCAGCTGAAAATTCAGCCACAGTCTCTAGGAAAAAACCAAAATGAGATCCACAGCCCAGTACTGATAAATAATTGGATTTTCTGTTGTTTTGATTCAGATAATTGTACTAGTGAATTATTGAATGTGTTGTAAAAACACAGAAAATTGTACTACTGATCTCTATTTAGCAATAACTCGTTTATCCCTAAAGCTGTTGGGTCTAGCATCTCTTACTGTATCTGGAACCTATAGCTTGGCAGTGCCTCCTTAGGCCGTTACAATAATCAAAGATAAATATCAATCAATCATGCTTTGAGTACTTTAATTAGCAGAATTTGTTACATATTGACAAGCTTCTCCCACTGCTACAGAATTAATCATATAAAAATTTATTCCCATTTTCCTGAGGTACTTGGAAAAGAGGAAGTGTATTAGGTGTTTGCTTATTAAAGACAGATCTTTGTTCAATTCTATAAAAACAGATGATATGTAAAACTCAAACCACTACAACTACAAAGAAAGTACACTTCCAAAATAAAACATCAGGACTGAAAGAATAAAACTTATTATCAACATGCAGCTAATTTAAATTACTTAACTGACAATGGTAAAAAAGGACTTTGTATTAAAATAGATGTATGAAAGAGAAAAGAAATTCTGATTATTTTTAATTAGCCAAGAACTTTTTAAAAAGTCACAAAAATTATGTTACAAAGAAAAAACAGGTAAGTAGATGGAGGTATAAGTTTCTGAATCAAATTTTCAAAATCTATTTTGGTACCTGAATGTTTTTATATTGAAGGACCTGCAAGAACAAATACTCTACACAGTTATGCTGGTCCTGCAAAGACTTCAATATCGCTTTTGTCTTAACAAGCTAAGTAGCCTCATGGACCAACAGAGAAAATCAGAGCCTTCGCAGTCATGCTTTTTGTCAGAAATTTTGTATCCTCTTTTATGAAATTAACCTTCATGCTATCATGTGAGTTACAATACTCTGACCAGAAAATCCACTTATAATTGTGAAAGGAGTAATGATTACTTAGTATTAAATACACGATCATTCACCAAGAATTACCTTTCTAAAAAATATTTGAAAAAAAGCACAACCTTACTTTCTGAGATACATAATAACCAGCTCTAACAGAAAAAGCAGTCTGATCTTTCAGAGAGAAGAACAGGATCCTGTCTCTCTTTGACATAATACACAATACTGAAGAAGTAATTTCACCTTTATGTGCCTCTATTTCCCTCCTCAGTCTTTATCTTAAACTGCCTGATTATATTGCTAGCTCTTTATGGAAGTATAAAACTTTAAGTCTATTCAAACACTGTCTTCACAAAACAAGGTCTGATTCTTTATTACCTTTCACAAAAAGTCAAGGAATCAAAAGAGGAAAGGATTAGTAGAAAGCCTGCCATGGTTAGAGATTATTTTTAAAAACCAAACATTTAATATTACAGAAATGAACTCTCCAACACCAGAGGTATGAAAGATGGTAAAAATGAACCCAAATTCAGATGGGTTTTCAGATTAATTTTGACCTATACACCTTGAACATATCTGTCATCCTGTAACTTGAAACCATGTTATTCTCTATACTTACTATAACTTCAGAAATAACATATTTCTGTATGCCAACATAAGCAATTTAAGCCTTTGAAACTGTTTCATTTTGGGGAGAGTAAGGTACCTACTTGAAGGCTGTTCCAATACAAGCTGTAGTGGTTTAACCTGGCGGGTAGCTAAACACCACACAGCCACTTGCGCACTCCTATCCCCACTAATAAGCTAGAATATGCAAAACAAGTGATGTACAACGCAGTTGCTCACCACCTGCCGACCAGTTCCTGAGCAGCAGCTCCCAGACAACTTTCCCTCTAGCTAATATGCTGAGCATAATGCCATATGGTATGGAATACCCCTTTGGCCAGTTTGGGTCACCTGCCCTGGCCATGTTCCCTCCCACCCTACTCGCTGGTGGGGTGATGTGAAAAGCTGAAGAGTCCTTGACTTAGTGTAAACACTGCTTAGAAACAACTAAAAACATGTATGTATTATCAACCTTAAATCCAAAATACAGCGTTATACCAGCTACTGGGAAGAAAATTAACTGTATCCCAGCGAAAACAGGGCACAAGCCTTGCAACCTTTTTATGTAAATCTGCAGACTTCCTGAAATTAGTTCATTGTTAGATCCAAAGGTTGTTTAGCGCACTCACTAGTTACGTGAACTCTACATAACATTATCTGATTTTTTTTTTCGCAAAAAATAAACGGAGAACTGCTCTGCCTCTAGCACAAGATTCTTTATGTAACTAGCATTATAGGAATCTCGATCAAGCTGATAGAAGAATAAGTATAATAAAAATATTGACGAAGACTTACAGTTAATTTTTTCAATTGTTTCTTCTTTCCAAACAACCTAATGAAAAACTTCTACGACACAGGAGTTTGAGAAAGTGTGTGGGCCTGACGCCGCGCTGCCCACTGCGGCGCCCCTCTTCCCCCTTCCCCGCGGGGGAAACGTCCAGGGGTGGCGGACACCCGACGAGGTCCAGAAACGCTGCTACTCACTGGTTTGTGGGGGGAGCGTTGAGCGGGATGGCCACCTCCTCCTCTTCATACTCGGGCCCATCCAACGAGTCGCCTTCATCCACAATCCCCAGCCCCCCCGCCAAGGAAGGCGGCTGTGGCGGCGGCGGCAGCGGCGGGAAGGCGACAGTGCTGGGTTTGGGTGGGAGCAGCACCCCTCCGGACACCACCGGCCTTTGTCCAGTTGCTGACAGTGCGTCTCTGGACGCCAGAGAGGCAGGCCCGGAGCTTAACGCCAGGAGCCCCAGCGACGAGCACAAAGCCGGACCGCCAGCGCCCAGGCTGTCCCCGCCAGAGCCCACCAGGAAGGGGCCCTGCGACCCCAGCTCTTTGCCCCGGCATAACGTGGAGTCGTGCTCCGACTCAGCTCCGCCAACAGCGCCCACTATCCCGGCAGCGGTGACTGAGCCACCCTCCTCAGCCCCGGCCTCAGCCGCCATCATGTTGGGCCTCACTCCCTCCTACCTCCACCTCCCCCGCCGAACACAGCACTCCGGGGAGGTGGTGATGACTTCCTCCTCCCCGCGCCTCCGCCTACAGGGAGTGGAGCTAGTACTAGGATAAGATTTCTCCAGCAGACAGGCTTTGAACAATAACCGTCTGAGTGCCTAGAGTAACTCCACAAGACCCCAGCACTGCTACTTTACCCCCTACAGCCGCGAGGGGAGCAACTCTTGCGGAGATAGAACTCTACACTCTCACCCCACCCCTCCCCCAAAAGCCAGCGAGATCGCGCGACTGCATGGGCGGGGCAAAGAAGAAAAAGGGAAGGAAGATAGCTAGCGACAGAGAAAAGGGCAGATTGGTGAGCTGTACCTGCGCGTTTAGTATCTCAGTCATGCAGGAAGTAGACAGCAGAGCGCGGAGCGTAAGGTAGCTAATAAAGAAGATGGGGGTTCCCTGCTCCCTCTTGAGGAGTGTAAGGGATACAGGGAGGGGAGAAAAGAATAGGGAGTCCCCCACCATTCTTGCCTCGGAGAAAACAAACAAACAAAAATCCAAACCCCACACCAAATAACGCCACAACAACCAAACAGGAAAAGGCAGATCTCCCCAGATCGTGCCAAAGTTAATTCTTCTCCCGAATTATGGCATCGAAGTTGAGAACAACTATGCGAGTCTCTTGCACTACCAAAGCGTGAAGCAATAAATACACACGTAGGTCTGTAGGGAAAACAGAGTTGTTCGCAGGTCATTCCAGTGGAACAAAACCAAAACCAAACAAACAAAAAAACAAAAGCAGGAATTTGCTCAGTGCTATGCTGCTGCCTGCAGGGAGAACAGCTCTAGTGAGGCACCCTAGCGCAGATGCTGCAAGTGTGGGGGAGAGGGGAGCAGATCCGGGCGAGGGGCGATGCCACAGGCTCTAGCCATTAGGGGCGGAGGAAGCGGGGGATAGAGAAGAAATCGGTTTTCGTGTCCAGCTGCCAAATACACAGTGATGAAGGTCTCGCTGGATACTCACAGGCTTATTCAGACGGTGCTGTGCTTCAAGCCGCAAGTAGGGCCTTACCGGTGGGTTAGTGTCTAGGTAAAACTGGGGAGTATTCTGACAGAATGCAGCATGGGGTAGCTTTTCTTGATGCTCTGGTATTTGGATCCAGACTTTCTCAGCACAGTGGAAGTTGTGGTGCTTGTACAGTGTTTTAAAAATACCTCATAAAAGCCTAGATGCAAAAACCCCAGAATGATTCAGAAGATCTAGCGTTAATTGACCACTTCTGGGCCTGTCTTCACATAGAATGACAGCACTGCTCAATGAGATGGAATTTTGTATAGTGTAGTGGTTTGACCTTGACTGCCTAAAGCCAGGGATTTCCTAATTACTTTGGGCGCTAGACTAGAGCAACGCAGAATACACACCAATATGGCGAATCATACCTTCTCCTTTATTCTCTCAAAATGGCTGGTTAAATACAGTTTCAAATAGTTTACAGTTACAGGTGTTTTCTCATTGGCATTCAGCATAAAAAGGAATGCAAACAATCTCAGTTAAGGTAGGTACTATAAACTCACTATAACTATCTTATCTAATACAGTAACACATCTTAAGTCTAAATTCTTGCTGTGCCACAGGCTTATCTACTTTACACAGGCCTGAAAACTGGGGCCCTGGGTTGGGATAACTGAGATCTCATTCCAAAACGCTTCATGTCCATTTTGTCTAAGAAATTCTGTTACAACTGCCAGATGTCCACCAAGATGCTCTATTCACTCCCCATCTATCAACAAGACAAAGAAAACACAACAAAAAGCTTGTGAGTTGAGATAAGGCCAGGGAGATCACTCAGCCAGTACTTTCACAGGCAAAACAGACTAGATGAGTCTAAATCAGCAGCTAAACCAGACAGTGATCCTGAGACACTGGCAGTCGCTCCAGTAAAGAAGCGCACACACAAAACTGATCGACCAGTGGATGACGATGATCCGGGAGAAGGACCTTCACGAAAATCAGAAGCCAAAGCAACTGGCACAGGATCAGAAGCCAATATTGATTCCTTTTCCCTGAAGGACCTTCAGGGCCTAAGAAAGGATTACACTTGATGACCTGATGAATCTATAATTAGTTGGTTAGTCCATCTTTGGGATGCTGCAGGCAAGGCATTTGGGATCCCTGTCACTTGATCCGGTTATCGACCAAGGAATGATGAGGGGGGCTAAACCTCAGAGTCTCTGGGTACGGGTCTTAGGAAGCGTGGCAGAAAGATATCTGTGTGCAGATGATCTCTATATGCAGCAAACCCAGTGGAAGACTATATGTCCTAGTTTAGGGCNGCTGCATTTGGCTTGTCGGGTCTTTTGAGACAATCCAAGAA
>WAAE01004579.1:0-72223 GCA_013400495.1 Nicator chloris
AAAAAAAAAAAAAAAGAGACATACCCACATATATTAAATCAATTTTGAATACTTTGCAGACATCTGTCTGGCTTAGTATTAAATAGAAAACCCTTGTTAAAGGGAAGTGTTTGAGGAGGCTCTAAATATTAGAATTTGACAGTAACATTTGATTATACAATAGTGTAATCTTCCCTAAAGAAAGACAACATATAAACTCACTATTATAATTACTCATGTTTGAAATATTAGTTTGGAAAAAAAAAAAGAATCCCTTTTTTTACTACAATGTTGCCACACGTGCTTGGCAAGAACCTATTTTTTGTTACTTGCTTGAACTTCAGAAAGTCTTGCATACCTCTACACACGTTTCTATCTCTGTATATTGATTCATAATGGGAAGGATAGTTTCCATACTGCTGTACTCCACTAGATCAGACTTGTTTCCAACTAATATAAGAGGCAGCCTAAAAACAAAATAACATTAAAAGTTTCAAAGACAGATGGATAAAAATATGTATCTTAATTTATCATTTTATGTCCCACTAGAAACCATTGTATTATTTTCATGATGTAATTATATGCCACTGGAGGCAATGGGCAAAACTGAATGAGAGCAGTTTAAATAAGGTGTTTTGATATACTCTTAGACAGAAATGTACTTCCTGTTGATTCTACAAAACCCACACATTTAAATACAATGATAACTAATCACATTGTTATTACCCAAACCAGCATCAGTAGAAAAGCTATACAGATGGTAGAGCCAAGCCAATTATTAAACACACCTGGTAAAAGCTGCCCATGAAATTCAAAATAAACAACATTGCTGGCACATGTAACAGACCTACATACTTCAAATCTCTTGCTGCTTGGACTTCTTATATAAACTTTAAGTTTAGTATTTGATTTTCTTAAACAATTAACATCCTCAACACTGTTCATTGACACCCATCGATGTGCAGCCTAATTCACACTTCTCATCTTTACTTAAGCACCTGCTATCTTTGTCTGTCCTTTCATTGATGAGAGGAATCCATCGACTCGTTACCTAAAGTGGGATTAAAAACAGACATGAAAAATACATATTCAAATTAAATATGACTGAACTGTGCACAGGTTTCACTACAACTGCTACTGCTTCTTTCCCAAAAAGGCACATACTGACCCACAAAGGAGGAAACAAAACTTGGAGCTGATTAATGAGCAACTTTCTCAAGACAAGTGAAACGACAAAAAACTTGTATGTTGAAATGGAGCAGAAGCAAACCCACATCTGTTCATTCTCTTAACAACAGATCTCAGACTCCATCGCAGGCATTTGAAATGTCTAACCCCGATTTCAGCTTGACATCAATTAACAGTGCACAAGTTACATCTCAGTAATGGGATAAAACATGTTACTGTACCTTATCAATAGAATTCTTGTTGTTAACAGCATAGACTATACAAATCACATTTGCCTGAAATGAAGAGAAAGGAAAGGCATGGAATTCCACTGCTCAGAAAGCCTGAGCAACACAGAGAATTAAACACCATCCATAACAACATCAGAGCAAACTCACTACAGAACTCTGTTCCTGGCTTGTTCAAGCTACTTGGAGCCTGAGCAACAAGACTAAAACAAGGAACTTATATGGTGAGAAGTGCCAAAAAGCTTGTCTTGTAGTGTGACAGTCACAGCTTGTGCCTGCAGAGACCTGTGCCACCTGGAAATCCAAGCTGAAGAATCATGATGTGCAGCCTCCACTGATGCACCAAACTAAATGCCAGAAATGGAACACAACACCATGACAGACTGTGCAGAAAATGTGCAAAGGTGCTCAGAAAGAACTGAAAACAGGAATCACAAGGGATGACAGAGTAACCAAGAAGCCTGTGCTATTCATAATGCAATAGTACCAGGTGACAGAAAGAAGCAAAACGGGTTTTTCGGGGTAGAATTATTTATACATGATTGTTGATTAAAGGATATTTAGTTCTGTCCTTTCACTTGGAAGGGCAAAGCTTAAGCTCAATTCACCAACACAGTGCCAGTACCTACTTTCTTTATTTAAGATTTCTTAAATAGATATATCTTTCCTATAGCACAAGTCACAAAACAAAATAGAAAATGCCAAGCAAGAAAGGTTTTTTCCTTCAATTCAAACTAAAGCCTATCTAATGCAAAGAACTTAAAAGGAAAGACTTTTTCCTAAACTATTTGGTAGCAAACACTAAAAGACACTTACCTGTGATATTTCATGGTAAAGCTGCTCATCGCTTTGCTCTGCTTCTGCATTCGATAGAAGTTGTTATTAATTAATACTCAATTTTTGCAAACAAAATAAAAAAATCTTCTGAAACTGAACTAGGGTATTTCAGAACATTCACGAGACAACTTTGTCAAAGCCTTGTTATTTAAACTTCTTTTTATATTCTAATGAGTGCTCCTTCCAAAACAATAATTAAACTGGCCCATTAATTTGTAAGACAGAAAGAGTCTGTTGCACATCAATTTTTTACAGCTATTTTGAAGAGGAATAATTATATTTGTGGAGAGGTTCTCTTTGGAACAAGTCATAGTTTGCATCCTTCTACATTTCTCAACAGCTCCTTCCTTCTATAATGTAAACTTTTACATCAGAATATGACATATATTGATTTTATTACAGTGGTGATGATTTTTATAGTGATACCAAGCTTCTGTTAACTGAATCTACGAAAAATTCATTCAATAGAAAGAAAAATTCACTCCACATAAATTTAAGATCAAGTCCAACAACAACAACAAAAAAGCATTATTTCTTTTTCTAGGTGGTTAAACACATCAAAGACATTTCCTCAGCAGTGATGGGAGAGAGAAGACAAGAAGGTACCCGATAAAATGGCCTAACTCTTGGCTTGCACTGTAAATGGCAGAAGGGTTTTTCTAGCTGTGCAACAGTTGCACAGATTTATGACAGCACATGAATCTACTTATCTATTCAGTAATAAGATTAAAACACAAGAAAAAAATACAAAAGAGTAAACTGACCCTAAATTATGAGGTGTCCTAACTTAGAAACTCAGAAAGGTTCCACTTCACTCCAGGCTTCTCCCACCTGTAGCTCTAGTCCCAGACCTGTCTGACTGTGACAGGGGCAGTTGAGTCAGACAAACAATTCCACACCAAATCAGTGTTGGTACTGAGCAGTCCCTACCTGAATAATCCACTATGTGGGTTGGCACTCTTTCAGGAGTGACATCAGCTGGAATGGTGATCTCTTCAGCTCGGGGTGGAACCTGGGGTTGAAAGGAACAGCAAGAAAGAACCTTTCAAGATAATCCAGATGGTGAAAAAAGTCATATACTGTAATGCATCTGCCATTTAGTCATCTTTAAACAGAGAAACTAATATTAGTTGTTCAGTTATTCAGGTACTTTTGTTTTTTATTTGTTTGGTTTTATTTTTTTAAATTACTGAAAGTCACTGCTACCTTATCATTTTTTACCTAGTTACTAGGTAAGTCTAGTTACTGCATATGGAACTTTCTGCATGCTTTGCAGAAAAGCAATGCTGTTAAGGATGCACTCAATGAGTACTTCTATAAAACTCAAAACCACTCTATCCAACACCCAAATAAACATGACAGACAAAATACAAGTCTCAATTTTTACACAATTGTAACCTGACAACATCCTTGCTTCTAACAGTGCTAAACATTAAATTCAGAAAATCCTGCAAAGCAAAACATGATGCTAAAAAAAGCTAATTCTGAAAAATGCTGTAAACTCTGATAGCCCTTTTTTCCAAAGAACATTAATCCATACTCAGGAACAATCAACTGAAACCTAATTTTAATGAAAATCTTCTGCACATCTATTTATTGCCTTTCACCTGCTGACACTGAACTTTTATGATACTTTACTTTTAGTAAAAGAAGGGAAAAAGAAAAGTCAATCACCACAAGAATGTCTCTTTGTAAAGCTTCAGGTTCTGCTCAGATCTTTCTCAAGAGTGACTAGTGATAACACCCTGTACATTAAACACTATTTCCAAGCCTGAAGTGCCTGTTAGACCCCATAATGTTGCTCTGATCTGCCTGACTGACCTGAAGAACTGGGCAGGTCTCTTTCAGCAGCTTTTATAGGATACAGTATTTTTACAGAAGTTTTTTCTGTAATTTCAGTGAGATCTTGTGTTATATATCTTGTGTTAAATTATGCTTTTTCTCTACATGCAAATTTAGATAAATATTCTAGGTTATACTGCAGGAAGAAGCTGAGAAGTGAACAGAGGACTACAACTCACTAAATACAATAAGAAACAACCTGCCGAAGGAACTGGATCTCCGTTTTACCTGTGAGGTTAGGAACTACATTCAATTATGTTAACAAAATTCAGTTATGTTTACAATCCAATCTGGACTCCTGAATTGTGGTAACCTACTGATTTGCATTAAACCCAGAGCAGAGTAGATTCAATGAGCAGCACATGATGTCTATTTTAAGACCTGTGATCAGAAGAAATAAACATTCACGTTTATATGCAAAAAGCTTAACTATTTGCAGCAGCTGTGGTTCTTTTTATGGTACAAAAACTATATGCTGCTTTTTAAAAGGAATAATATGTAGAAGTAGCTTTTTTGCAGTTTTTACTTCAAGAATCAATAAAACATTCTTCAAAGACAGAAGTAAAGGCAATGTCTTGCTTAGTTACAAAAAATGGCTAATTATACAATGTGACTTATAATTCCTCATTCTGAATCATTTTGCAATCTAATTGCTCTTTAAATGCAATACCCCCCTCACACCCCCCTCAAAATAACTGATTGTCTTGCCTCTTTCAGCACCTTCCCATTTATGTGTCTCTCATATTGAAATATGCTGCCAGTTTGGACCAATTACAGCTCCTTAAAAACCTACCATTCATCACATATAAAACAATTTGTTTAATTAACAATGTGTAAAATAAGAACGGAACTTAGATAAAATTTAAGTTTCTAATATCCATGCAGAGACATATTTAAACCAACTTACATCACTCTTCCTGAAGTAATCTTTGCCATTTTAAACTTTATTTTGTTTTTAAGCATTACTTTAGATCAGTCTATTAACTTGTTATATGGCAGGACAGAAATAAAACTTAGAAAACAAATAAAAGTGCTCTACCTCTTCTGGGAATTCCTCACTGACAAGAGACATAATTAGTGATGTCTTCCCAACTCTGGCTGCAAAAGCATTAAAAACAGATATTAGATAATTTGTTTTGTTACACTTACAGTTGCATCCCATCTTAAAATGGGAAGATTTTAAAAACATTTTCCAATTCACCACATTAAAAGCTTTTAAGCTGCTGTTTAATCATATTAAAGATGGATGACAGCAATTTTCTCATAGTTCTTTTATTGCAAAAACTTGGGCTCCATCTCCCACTTCTGCATTTCCTCCAGAAGGGAAGTGAATTCTGCTCTGCTTTACACAGAAGAATTGCCAAGTTTTAACTTTAACATAGAACACTTAAACAAATAATCAAGACAAACTAGAAATGCTTTAATACTACTTCAGAAATAGAAACTAAGAAAGCACACAGAAAAGCATGTAGAAATTAACTGGTTTTGTAGAATTCTAGATACAATGATTGCACTTCAGTTCTAAAATACCAAGGATGAGAGCAGGACAAGAGGACATGAACAGTCTGCAGTACTTTGACTTTTCAAGTGCAAGAGCTTAATCCCTTTGATACATATGAGCTGTCCCCCACTAAAAGTGAAAAATAACCCAAACCACCAACGCTTCTAAAGTCACAGTGTTCTTAATCCAAGATAATCTTGGCTTCAGTACCCAACACTATTCAATCAAATAAATGACTTTGTTTACCTGCAAAGTTCAGACTTCTGATACCACAACTTAGTTGCCTGGTTTTGAGAAGCTCTAATGTGACCATTTAAAACCAGGAGTTGGTAACTTGTCTCAGGGTTCCACTCTCCCTAAACCCCTTCATCTGTGAATTTCCTGGTCCTCTGGAAGCCTTGTAAGACTATTACAGCTTTATTTGGTTTTGAGACATTTCTTAAAAACCAAAATATTCATATTGAAATATCCTCTGGGATTGTCTATTTCCAACAGCTCTGAATTCAAGCAAAACTCAGTTTCACCCAGGATGTACCAGCACCTCTGCCAGCAGGAATGTGTTACCACCCAAGGCACTGTTCACCATCAGTCAGAGCCTGTGACACTGTTCCTACTGAAACCAACAGAAATGTCACCAGGGGACAGGTGTTCAGCTGATATCACTGCATTTACACTTCTCTATGTAACTGTATAGAATTCTGAATATGGAAGACAAAGAGGTATGATTGTACCACTGGTTGATTTTGTGCAGGAATTAGTGTTACTGAACTGATGATCCAGCCACAGTATACTCAACTTATCTAGGTCTATTTTTGGTACAGGAACATGTTCTGACATCCAGAAATAAAACCTCCTCTTTAACTTAGCATGATGAAGAGTAGTTGTAACAAAAATATGAAAAGCGAAGAAAAGCTGTTCTGAGGAGGAAGATTTCTGTTTTCCTTACAGAGAAGAGCTGTAAACTTTTCCCTGGTGGTACTCCCTGCAAAGCACCAGGTTGCAGGTTTCCCAACAGCAGTGGAGTTGTGTTTCCATCAAAGATACTCAAATGAGCTAAAATCCTAACTTAAACTGCCAAGCATCCTCCTGGATCAGCTCCATCTTAATTTTCATCCTGACATAATCGAAAGAGCTTCAGAAGCTCTCCTATTTCCACAGGGGAAAAAGAGGAGTATTTTCCTTACAGGTAAGTAAAGCTACTAATTAGTGAAAACAGTGATGTGTATTTTACACCTGACCAAGACAGTTCTAACTTGGAGACAAAACTGGTTTTGCAGATACAGAAACCCACTTCTTATGTCTGAAAATAGAAGATTATGTGTTGCTGGTGAGTAAATGTTCAGTATTTAGAAGCTCTTGATACACTTTCTAATGTCCTTGAATTTTATGAAAATCCATAGGCTCTAGTGTAGAGATTTGGGTTATTTTGTTCAAATCTAGGTCAACCCTCTGTCTTTCCCAACCTGTTTGTAGTCTTAGAAATACCAGCCTAAACAGTATCAGCTGACTGGAATGAAGAAAAGCAACACAGTACTTTATGATAATTAGTCTTTTTCCTCATATATGTCTTTTACATCATGCTGCATGACATGCTGAACATAATCTGAAAATTACTGGCTATTAAAAATTGATGTTTGCACCCTACATACAAAGACTAAACCAACTCAAACCTAAACTGTGGACCTATGGGGATAAAAAAGGCTGAGTTCTGGAACAGGCTTACAATAAAGAGTTCTTGGCATATTTCAGATTCCAAACCTGATGGTCTGCTGTTTCCATCCAGCAAGTTTTATATGGTCTGGACTAACTTGTGGTTTCAGACTAATAAATATACATGAGACACATACACAAAGCAGGACTGGCACTATAACTGACAAGTTTTACCAATTTGTAAAACAAATTTCTCCCTCCTCCTCACTACAAGTCAAACAAAAGTGTAACATAGATGCTCACAATCTCTGATGTGTGCCATGTACTACACATTGCTGTATCTAACAAACCTGTATCTTTACTACTCCCATTTGGACACACTCTGAACCTTGTCACCAAAACAAAGTACCTGTTACACCTGTGCTGAAACCACTGCACAGAGCCAGCCCAGAACACAGCCCTGCCAAAGACAGTGAGGTAAATCAGGCATGTATTCTAAAGAGGAATTAAACTGTGTATTCCAAGGCACCAATTCCTAAACACAGTCATGCAAAACGAACCAAATACAACCTTAATGAGTTAGCTCTTTCTGCACAGTGGCAGCTCCTTCAAGATTCCTCTCTAGGAAAGTCACAGAGAGCCTTTCTATGCAGTACAGACAGAGCCAACCTGCACTGTGAAACAACTGTATAAACTGCACTGCAAATATATATGGGGCATTCAATCCTCAGGAAAGCTTTGTTAGTAGTACCACATTCATAGTATAACTAGATAATTTTACTAATAACACTTGGTAATTACTCTGCATTATTTACCCTCGAGGAACTTAACCTGGCTTTGCAAACTAACAGAATCTCCTTGCTGCTATTTATACCGATGAGAAGCTGAGACTGTGCAAGCCTTGTCAATTATTTGGGTACCTAAGTGTGAACTTCAGGACACAGTTTTAGGAACACATGAAAAAATCCAGACCCACAGCACCTCTGGCACGCACCTGCGTGTGTGCTGTTTATCCAAGGTCACACAGAAAGTTAAAAAGCAAAAAAGGAGATCCAGACTCTCTGGCCCCGTCCTGGCCACAAACCCACAACACCCGACCTATAACCGCTAGAAGCACATCAGGCCACTGATTTCCAAAGTCAGTAAAAGGGAAACGAGGAAACGTGCAAGTGTGATTTTCACACGGGTACAAAAGAAAAAAGGAAAAAAGAAAAGAAAAAGAAAGCCAAAAGTTTAAACAGGCCGTGGCCAAATACCAGGCAAGAATTTCACCCCCGTGTCATCTCCAGGGACGTCCAAGCCGCACAATTCCACCAAGTGCCGGCCGTGCTGGTGCCCAGAGCACGGAGCCGAGCGGTTCCCGGCCCCGGTCCCAGCGGTCACGGCGAGGCCACCCCGACCCCTGCCCGCCCCGCGGGGCCGGCGCTGCCCCGGGCTTCCCGCCCGGGCCGGGCTGAGCCTCGCGGCACCGGGGCGGTATGATACCGGCGGCCTCCACCCTTCCCCGGCCCTCCTGCCTCGGCACTCACGTTCTCCCACAAGCAGGATCCGCACGTCCTTCTTCATGGCCGCGCTCGCTGCCCCCGGCCCGGGGCCGCTCACATCGGGCGGGGGGGCGGCGGCACCGCTGCGGCCTGGCCTGCCCGGGCTCCCCTCACGGAGCGGGGCGGGCGCGCTACGGCGGCTCGCGAGGGACCGGCCGCGATCGGCGGCTGCGCGGAGCGGCGGCCGCCCCTGAGAGCGCGGGCGGGAGACGGCGGCTCCCCCGGGCCAGCCGTGACCGCAGCGAGCGCTGAGGGACAGCCCGGGGCACTGGGAGCACACTGGGGATCACAGAGTCCGTGAGGGTGGAAAAGACCTCCGAGATCATCCCGTCCAACCTAGGAGCCAACACCACCGTGTCAATCAGACCGTGGCACTAAGTGCCATGTCCAGTCTTTCCTTAAACACACCCCTAGGGATGGTGACTGCAACCTGGGCAGCCCGTTCCAATGTTTAATCACCTAATCAGGAAATTCTTCCCAATGTTCAAATACTGACACAGCGGGTTCCCATCTGCACTGTGTGTTATGTGTGCTGTTGCTGTGATCCAAACCACAACAAATTGCTGCCCCTGGGCACCACGGCGCAACTTGTGTGTGGGAAATTTCGGATGTCCAGTGAGTTCATGCTGCAGCTGTTGTTTTTCCAGATGAACCAGCAAAGGACACCTCAATACTAACAAGGCAGTGGCTTTAGCCATCCCAGGAAAGCCACCCCGGCCTTGGAGATACTCAAAGACATACCCCGGGATCATACAAATGTGCATTTAGTCCCATCAGAGTGTTCAGTGACAGCAGAGTAACTGAAGGTGAGTAGCAGTTCTGTCAATTCCTTTAAAAGCCAAGGAGCTCCATTTCACTAAATCAGATAGTTGAATCCTGCATGCTTTATTCACAATAAACTATTTATTTTGTCAATTCTGAAAGGCCAGCGTCTTCCTGTAAAAGCTTTTGCTTCTTGGCAATGCTGTTTTCAGTTTGCCTGCACAAAGCAGGGGATCTCTCAAGCTGTCCCTAGGTTTTGTGGGTCCTCGGCTCTGGTCCCTTCACCCTCCTCAGACAATTGAGAACCTTTTGCTCTGTCTCAGGCTTGCTGGCAAGACCAGATGGTCCTTCCCAGAACAGAATCCTGTTTGCAGGCCCTTTAAAAGGGCAGTAAAGTCACCACATGATTTATTAGCTGGTATAAACATACCTGAATATCTGCTTCCACAACCATGCCCATGATCACACCACCACCAGGACTGATAACCCCTCGGCCTGGGCAAGACTAAAATATGGTTCCAGTGAGACGATGTTTTTGTGGGACACTGTTGCTGTTGTCACAATAGAAGATACACGGACTTGACTATTTTCTGACTGAAGAGGTCTGATTTATTTAAACAAACAAAATCTTATTTAAAGGTTTTTACACAGTTGGACATGATTGGTCAATTAATTACTACTCTATTACTATGGTTAATTAGAATCAACACTTCTTGAGTAAACATTTTGCAGGTGCAGGGTTATTTACATTTCTAATAGCAATGTTGTGAGAAGTCTTTATCTGTTCTCACAGGGCTCTCAGCCGTTCCTAGGCTCACAGGCTAAAAATGAAACCTACATGACACCTCCCTGAAGTGTCAGGTCCTCAAATCCACAGCCTATTTCCTAGTTAGTGCCTACCCTAAAGGGAAAGATTTTCATACCTAAGATCAGTAACATTCTTGCCCTCTGAGCATTCCCTTATCAGATCTGTCTAAAGAAAACTCACTTGACAGAAAGTAATGGCATAATCTCTTCTCCTGTATTTTTTTATATCAATGTAGGAAAAATGAGGTTCATGAGAAAGGCTTATCCCTAACATTAGAGTTTCCTTAGTATATTCTTTCCTAGGAATATCCTAGGACTACTTAAAACTGCTTGAGAAAGCCATCTGACTCCCACAGGGGTGGTTACCACCTTTAGCACAGGCTGGAATTGCTTTAATGAAGTATGGCTAGACCAGAGCACAGTGTGAAGAGAAGCACAGCAGATAGAAGTATCAGCTGCCAATTTCCAGGAAAGCCTGGTAGTTATACATTCATTCCTTGGTACACTCCTGTGCTAAACACTGAGGCTTTTAGAGAAACTGCAGCCATTAGCAAAATTGTCCCTGTTCTCAATAGGCTTTATCTCCTGTTTGGCTGACTTATAGTTAAAGATCCATTTCTTTCTAGAGTGTACAGCCAGAAAGCAGGGTAGAGAGGATGTGAGGTACTGATTTCAAAGGTGTGCAAAAGCATTTCTTTGTCAGCGATGGAGTAAAATGACACAGTCTTCTTTTCTAACTCCAGGAAAACTCCAACCTTCAGCGGTTTGTCCCTGTGTAACAAAGTTTCTTGATTCTTATGCCATGCTGACAGCTGTTTTTTAGGACCCAGCCATTCTACACACCAGGAATGCTCAGTTCTTCCCAATTTGTCCCTTTTACCAATCATGTAATGAGCAACTCCAACAGCCCATCCATCGCTGTCCTTGGTAATTACTTCCCAGTAGTGGCACCCAGTAGAGAAGCCCTGTGAACACATCACCTGGCTGATGCAGAATCTTTTGGGTGATGGTTGATAAGTGGTCAGGTGGCTGGAAACCATCACTCTTCTATTCTGGGCTGTGAGTGCCAAGCGCTCGTGTACTCTTGTGGGGTCCAAAGTCACATCATCTGCCCCTGGAAGACAGAAAAGAAAATATTCTCACATGCAGACAACAAGAAGGCAGGTGCATTCCTGCTCCACAAGCAAAATGAAACCCAATGATCATACCATAAACGTGAATTAAAGTTCAAGAATCCTCAACCAAGCACTATGAACTGTATCCCGGGCATACTGAAACATTTAAGAGGCACAACGGTGTAAATATCCATGTGCACTCCAGTGGAAAGGTGAAAGTACCGTACACCCTACTGCAGGGGAGGGGAACACAGGTGACCTCACCCCTGATCAGTAACAGCTGTGTTAATTAACCAATACAGCCTTGCCCCTGATGAGTCACAGCCATATCCAATAAAGTGTGATAAAAGGGCGTGGGTTAGCTGGCGAGGAAGAAGGCGGTTCCTGAGGAGAGAAAAATCACTGCTCTGAGGGCTGGTTGGGTCTCTAGTTAGAGTCTGTTGCTAGAACCTGTAGTCACAGTCTAGCCAGGCAAAAGCCTGCCTTCAGAGTCTGCAAACTAATACCTGCAGTCATAGTTCAGCAGGAAATAACCAGCAGTCAGAGGCTACAAGGGAAACCTACAGTAGGAGCTTGCTGCAGCCAGTCAGTGAATGGCTGGAGTCAGGATGGCTGAGCTGTAAAGAGGAATAAATCAGGACCCTTTTCATGCTGTTGTTGTGGTGCATCTCACCTACCTCTCTCCTAGAGTCCTGTGTCTTTAGGCATCCCCTCCCAGATTTCTGGTAATTCCCCCCTTTTCCCTACACCCTGCCAATCACTAGTCTCTCTGCCCCAGACACAGGGTCTGCTTCACTGCCCCTGGAAAATTCCTCAAAAGGGCGTCGTGTGATTGGAAGAGACAAAGGAAGTTCCACCTTTACCTGCAGACATTGGACTTCTCAGGTGTCTCTCTAGTCCTTGACCCCCACCCCCTTTGTCCCTGGTTGGTGGACCCCCGGTCCCCACCCCCTTCTCCTTCCCCCACTATAAGAAGTTGCATGCCACATGGCAAGCGTTCCAGCTCAGGAGGTCGCCCTGTTCAGGTGTTTTTGCTACCATCGTAGTAAACCTGGACTTGACTTCTCTGCTGGCTCCGGTTTCTCACTCCACTGTACTTGAGTCTCTCCTTGGATGGATCCTGCCTGCTCTAACACATGAATTCTCTCAGCCAAGTGCAGTAAGTGTCTCTTAGGAATATTTTCCTTAGCAGCCGCTTTCTGCTCTGAGATTGAATTCTCACCATTTGGTAAAAGTGCAGTAACCACTGCATGCTGTGGTGAACAAGAAGTTTGTGTTTTGGCTCATTTCTACCCTATAACAAGAGGGCTGCTGCAACACCCTACAAGAGAGATTTTATTCCTAGCCACAATTTTTTTTTTTAAATTACCTTTTTGTCAATAATAAATGAGATGCTTACCTTAACAAAGCTTATCAGTTCACTGGGACAAGTTATTACATTTTATCAGCAAAAATATTTGTTTTCTGTGTTAAGCTACAGCTGTAGCATAGTGTGTTGATTTTAAAAATGTTTCTGTCCAAATGATGCCGAATTCAAGTAACAACTGCAGTAAAAACAGCTTAACAGTAAAGATCAGTTTGGTGCAGTAACTGCCTGTACACCAGCTCAGACTCTGCAGCCAGCACAAGCTACTACACAGCTTACGTGAAACAGGTTTCTTATGTCTTTTTTATCCTACATCTGCAGTTAGGTACAGTGTTACATTATGTGGCAGTAACTGATTCCATTGTGTTTCCGTGCTTCAGTAAACAGCCAAATCTGCTGATGTTCGCAAGGTCAGTTTTCTCCAGCAAATCCTCTCTCAGGGTCACCTGAATGTTGTTAAGAGTCCTGCTGGCGTGGATACTTACACTGAGAAAACTGGCTGGAAATGGTTGGTTCAGGACTTTCAGCTGCAGACTCTGAAGATGACGAGCTGACACTTGGCTGCTGGTATGAGTCTGGAGCCTGCACTAAATACAAAAATAAGTGAAATGTTAAGGCATTTCTTCAAAAAGTACATAGGCAGTATTTAAGCTTCTAATGGAAAATACACCTTAAATAAACCCAGCTAATGGTTCAAGTACAAAACAAGGAGTTTATTTTTTTGATTGTATAAATTACAAATGAAGCGTAGGCAAACATTTTTATCCAAAATTAACAAAACACTCTATGCTGGTGTGGTCAGAAGGGAACTGTCGGAAGAGTGAGACAGGTAAAGCAGTTGGATCATTCTATGCAGATAAAACAGTTTCTGTCTTAAAAATTTTTAGAGTGTTCTTTATTTTTTTTCTGAGTATCGTGTTTGTTTGCACATGCATTTCATAAGCACAAAGTAATTTTTTACTCTATTTCCTAGATCCACTGTCTTTAAGAAAAAGTTTTCAAAATAAGGGAAACTCACCTGGTGGGAGTTGTTGAGCATAATTCTCCAAGAGTAAAATTTCCAATTTTCTCTTAAGACCTTCTACAGCACTTTTGACAACATTAAGCTTCTCATCAAGTGTAATTTTATTAATTGTTGAAGGTGAGCCTTTGTACCTCTGCCTCTCAGGTAAGTCACCCTAATAATGACAAAGTATCGAGGGAAAGATGTAAACAACAGCAGTTGTTTCATCTCACAGATCAGATATAATATAAAGCCCCAGTGGAAAGAGAGCAGTGATCTCTCCAAGAATCTTACTCTTATCAAAAATTTCCTTTATAGGACAGTGTCCTCAGCAAACCAACCTGAAATCTGACAGAAAATAGCAAAGGATATTCTTATTAAAAAGGCTGAGTTTCCCCTAAGAAATCTCAAAATGTGATTTTTTCTTTTATATATATTACAATTTCTGTAAGTATTCATATGAATACAAAAGTTACTCTTCTTAAACTTCCTTCTTCTTCTAGAACTGAAACCGAAAGTTTGAAAATGTATTAGTGCAAGGAAAGGGTTAGCTTAGTTTGCCTTAATTTAGAAATTGTGGAAATCTACATCTGAAGTTGCTCTCTTTGTCTGTGTGTACAGTCTGTAGGAGGAAATAGCCTTTTGGAGGCTGGATTAATCTCCTTTGCAGGTGGATATCTCAAGTAGGGCAGATAACTCTGAAAGTACTCATTTCTCCTCACTGCCTGCAATGGGACCCTGGATCAGGTGAATTCCAATGTGGGCACCTGTGCCTGTGTCCCAGAAGTCCAGTTCTGTCTCATGGTGATGCCTTAAGTTTTAGCTATTATATTTTTCAGATTCTGTGCTGCCTAGGTGTGTAGCCCTGAGCTTCATATTAAGTGTCAGTAAGTTCTCTTCACAGGGTAGGTAGACAAAACAATCCTTTTCCAGCTTGAGGTCAAGGACAACCGTTGCAAGTTTTCAGGCCCAAAAGCATAAACAAAGGAGAATTGAAGAGAGCAAACAAGGAGATGGAACTTCATAACCTGAAGCTGTAATTGGACAATTAACCCCAATAGGCAAATGGACCAAAACTTATAAAAGTGTGAAACCTCGTGACCAGTCGTCCATTTTTGTAACCATTTTGGGTCCATCTTCGGTACAGGCTCTTGTACTGCCCAAGGTGTATCCTTTAAGGCCTTTTAATAAATATTGACTTTTAACAGTCTAGTCTCTGTTCTGGGTCAGCCTCTCAAGGTATCAGTTCCACTGGCACACCCAGTGAGGCCCACTCCAAATTCCTGCTGGCTAACTTGCCTCACTTGGCACTGTTGTTTTCAACATCAAAATGGGCTCTGCACAATCTGAAGTGCTTTAGCTGCGTCTTTTGAGGGTCCTTGACATGTCTTCCCTAAGAAAGTTGTTACAAAATATTTAACAACTCTCTGAATTCTTTAACTTGCGCACCTATGTGTAAATACAAATTCTGGAAAATAAAAAGATCATGAAAGATCTCGACTTTAGATTTGACTAAGGACTGTATTTCAGCAGTGCAGCTTGCACTTCATTCCAGCTCACCAATACCTTTGGAAAAAATCTAGTTCTGAATTGCATTCCCAGCCTGTGCCTTTTTCAGCACTTTTTTCCCTCTGAATTTCTCACTCCATACTCCGCCTGCTGACAGCAATGTCCATGGATTGGCGCCATTGTCTCTATGAGAATGGTGCAGTGGGGACCTGAAAGGCGCCCAGTACATATTCAGCTATCCCAGACACTGAGCTTGAGAGTTTCTACTCATAATCCACCACTGCATTTCATCACTTACAGGTTGGGCTTTGATGTCTGTGAGCTGGTGAATAGTCTCTTCAATTTTCTGTTGAGCAGCTTTTTGCTCTTGTTCAATGAACATCAGTGTGTTTCTCTCCTGTCTTTCAACATATTCCTTCATGCAACAGAAATCTTTAGTAATCTGGCTTTTGATCTGAGATGTATATTCCTGAAAGGCAGAAAATATGGAGTTCATTGTGTGGTTAGGAAAGACGCATTGAATACGAGAATTAGTGCCTCATCTAATGTGCTCTTTGACTGACCCCTGCAGGCCAGAAAACTTTATTCAAAGGAATACAATACATTTGACACTATTCTCCATTACATGCAATGAGATTTGGGGCATGTTAAAGATCATGACTATTTTATGGCCAGTGGACTCTGCTTGACAACTCGGAGAGTTCAATACTCCCTCTTATGATTTGTAATTTGCATCTAAGTGTACCAGAAGGATTCAGGCTACTCCTGGGATAAGCAGAAGAATGCAACAATGCACAACTCCAGTGGCCTTTGTGCCAGACAAGACACAAATTAGTGCAGCTGATGCCATACATCCATCTTCATCAGTAAAAACAGAATTGTGACAGAAAAGAAGGAAACAAAAAGGCAGATTCCTGCTCTGAGCTGGAAGGCAACCCTGCAAACACATCTCCAGCCCAGAACAGTGGAAACAGAAAGTTAGCATAGGTGATGAATGTACAATGTGTACCTTTGTTTTATTGAGATCTTTCCTCAACAGGTGGATGGTCTCTGCAGTTATTTCTTGTTGCTTGGAGCTCTCCCATATCTCTTCCTCCTTTAAAGTGACACATTGGACTATTTATCTATATAAACCTCAGAGAAAGTATGACTTTCTAGGTTAAGCAGCAGGATAATAAAAATTCCCTACATCACTGACATTAGTTAAGCAATGGACTGGTTGAGGAGGTGCCTTAAAGACATGATTCTGAGTAGGAATAATCACAATGAAGTCAACATCAACAGTCACCAATTAATTACATGTTCAACTGTAATTGTGAGCTTCAACATGCTCTTAGCTTGACTGAATAAGATACATATGTGCTAAGATAATGAAGGTTAACACGTTTTTCTCATTGCCTTCTCTGAGAGTAGTTTTAAACAGAGACCTAGAACATGAACCTGTTCCATTTTGTGACATGAAGCTGGGTGGAGCTGCAGCACTGTCTAATAATATTATGTGTCCTTCCAGCAGTCTCCAATGCAATGCTGATGCAATAAGTAACACCCAGCACAAAGAAGTCACTTATTACTATTGTGCATCAGCTGAATATGTACAGGTATTAGTTCTTCTAATTCAGCTGTGCAGCTCTCAATGTGTCAGACACCACCAATAAGCCACAAACACTGTGTTAGCCGAACTCATCTGCTCAATGTGTTACTGTGCCGTGGGTTGGAGTGGGATGGAGCCCCAGGCTAGACTGGGGATGCCGTGAGATGGAGACCCGGGCTGTCCCGAGGGTGCCGCTGGGTGCTGTCCAGAATGTCGCGGGCAGGAGTCCCTGGCTGTCGGGGGATGTCGCCCGGGGATGTCAGCCCGGAATATCCCGCGGTGTCGCGGAGGAGCCCCGGGGTGTCGGGGGTGAAGCTCAGGGATGTCGGGGATGGAGCCCAGGGCTGCCTCCGGCCGTACCTTCTCCCCAGGTCTCCGCCCTGCCGAGCTCCAGTCGTTGCAGGCAGCAGCTCCATAGGGTTCCGGCTCCTCCTGTGCTTCCAACGTTTCCTTCGGTTCCCGCGGGATGAGGCTGAGCAGCGCGGCCAGCTCGCGGTTGGGCCGCAGGTGCTGGAGCTCGAAGCCGCGCCGGCAGAGCGGGCAGGCGGCGCGGGGCCGCCCCGCGCAGTACCGGAGGATGCAGCCCCGGCAGAAGCTGTGGCCGCAGCCCGTGAGCCGCACCGGCTCCGCGAAGAGCTGCAGGCAGCAGGAGCACTGCAGCTCCAGGACGCTCTGCAGCCGCTCGAGCTCGATGACGGCGGCCATGACCCGGCCCGGGGCGGAGCGCAGCGGCCGCGGAGTTTCGATTTCCCCGGGCCCCTCCTCCGGTGCCGAGAACGCCCCGGGCCGCGGCGCTTCTGCCCCGCTCTGGTCTCCTCTGCTCTTCTCACGTGCCTTGGTCGCAGGATTTGGGTTGCCGGTGGAAACGGACTGTGACGCAGAACTCTCTAGGGCCTGGCCTTGACTTTCATTGACTGTCCAGGAAAGTCCCCGTTATCTGCACTATTTCATTGCCACCGTGAATTTCCCGATTTTGTAATAGTGAGAGTTGCTGACATGGGCAATCTGCTGACCCAGCCGGGAGAGCAGTGGCACAGCACAGCACAGCGCGCACCCTGCCTCACTGAAGTCCAGGCTACTGGGGGGACCAAAGCCTTCTGAGGTCATCCCGAGCTGCTCAGGTCATCTCAAAATAACAATTAACAAATGAAGACTGACATTGTTCCTCGTACAAGTCAAAAGCTGCTTTCTGTTGATTTCAGGAGCTGCAGGATTAGGCTGTTTAATATAATTGCTGAACCACCATGTGAGCTAGAACGAATGGGGTTGTGTGGGGACAGAGCCTGGAACACAGAGAAGTTCATGGGAGCAATCAACAAGTAAAACTGCTGCACATTGCTCAGAGCTGGACGATGAGCTGGCTGAGAAAGGCAGAATGATGACCCAACTCAAAAAATTCCTTTGCACTATTGGGCGAGTGGTGGTGGGGAGAAAGAAGAATTAGTGTCACCAATTCCTGCAAGTATTGGCACTTCTCATTTCTGAAAAAAAAGAACTATTTCGAGTATCTCAAGACCAGCTGGCAATTGTCAGCAGAAGGTGGAAGCCTCACCAGAAACTTGGCCTGCAAGACTTCCTCTTGATTTGTAACACAGGGCTATCCTAAAGAAGAATTAAATGCGTGAATGACTTGCTGCTTGGTAGAACCAAATCTCAGACTCTGTCTTGAAGCATGGAAACACTCAGTGCTCTGTGTCAGCCAGTGCAATCTCCATCAGTTCTGCACACAGTGGTACCTGATGAGAAGGCTCCCCTCCAACACGGAACACCAGTCCTCATTCACGCAGTGTTTGCAAGCAAGTCACTGAAGAAAATACTTTAAAAACTTGTTTCTGCCTTTCAATGTTCAGTCTAATCAAGCTCATTAAGCTTCATCTGTTCTTAGGTGAGACAGATCAGTGTCTGTTCATCCTGTACTCTCGATGTGTTCACCGGGGCGTGTGGGGTTGTGCTCTGGAAAATTCATTGGATTTTGGATTTGCCACTCACATAAAAGCCCAACAGTAGAGACTGTTGAAAGCAAGGAGCTAGGAGCATCTGTGTGATTCCATTAGAGGAGTGATTCCATTACACTATCCTCCACAATTTAAACTTGACTTTTTTTTATTGTGACAGAAATGTAGCGCTGTAAGAAACATTTACCCCACTCTGTTGAAAACAACCCTGTCCCTGTGTGGCCAGAAGCTGCAGCCAGGTGGAATGTAGCTGCCTGCCCGCTCCTCCCTGTGGACATCAGAGTTGGGTGATGACTTTGTTCAAGGCATCCATCCACTCCCTTTGCTTCCTGTCATTATCACAGATAAACACAAACTCTCTCACTGGCGTGACCAGAGTGATCACTGGTTTTTTCTTCTTCACCCAGACTTTCTGGGGCAAATCATCTCGTACTTCATATCCCTCATCCCTCCTTCCGATGAAAACCTGGCCCTGTGCACACGCATCCTGGAAAGAAGGAAGCAGAAGACAGCCATTAGCCAGCGGACAGTGGAGCTCCAGAAGACACTGCTCTATCCTTTGACATGGAACAGGATCTGGGGATGCACAGAGGGGAACTGATGACACAGACTGGTGACACCAGCAGGGAATACACAAGGGGGTATTTTGCCCTCACAAGCATTCCCAGGAGGAGAAGGCAGGGCCCCACCCGTACAGAGCTGATTGGTGGATGCTCAGAAGGGACAGGGAAGGACATTCCCATGGCTAAAGCAGTGCTAGGAAGCAGGATACTGGGGCTGTCAAGCCCGATACTGGAATATTGCTCATCTTGGCTAAGGTTACAGACACAGAGGCACTAGGGCTGGGGGAGAGGGGGCATGAACATCATGGGCAGCAGCAGTTACTTTTAAAAGATCTTCCTCACAGCCACTGTATAGGCCAGAGTTCCCAACCAGCTCAGCTTCAGAGACATCCTTTGGCAAGGGAGATGGGCTCTTGAGGCTAGGCCTGCTTCAGTCTGGCACAGCCACTGGAAAAGGTGGATAAGAACAGACCCTTCCTCCCCACCTGCTTCATGAAGGGGCTGTGGAACAAAGAACACTCCTCTTACCAGTGGATTTTTAAAGTATATCAGGTTCCTTTCTTGAGAATCCAAGCAGAACCAGCGTACCTTAAAGGCCTCCTTCTGCTGCAAGGAAATGGTAGAAATTCTTTAAAGACCCAAGTCTCAAAGTGGACTTTGGTCTATTCAAATCCCAGGACCACTTAAATGACTTGGAGCTGGAGTTCAGTTTCCTTCATCCCTGCAACTGGTAACAGCTGTGAGCAGCCCTCAGCTCTCTCTTCTTCCTGGGCTCAAACTACAGATTTACATTCAGTGACAATCATTTGGGCACGGAAGTAATCAAATTAACAGGATTAAGAAAGTTGCATGAAAAGGATAGAAAGCACTGCAGAGAACAACCCCTGAGCCCATGGTGATAATGAAGAGTGTGGGCAATCAATTTCAACAATCTGATCAGGAAGGTTGTCCCTGGAATTTTGGGTGTACAATACTAGTTGGGTTTTTTTAAGTGCTAATTCCATCAGCCACGCTTACCTGACAATTCCTGAGCTATTAATTGCTCCAGGCTGAACTGAAGAGGCCTCTTCTAGGATTCAACTCAGTTTAAGCAGAATTTAGGCCTCAGGAAAAAAACCACAAAATCTTTCATGCTCTGTGCAAGAACCTGCAGAAGAGGTGCTGGAACACTGGTACAAGCTGGGCCAAAACCCAGCATATTCAGTATCAGCATTGCACCACAACTTTATAATGGGACTTGGCTCATGGTTCACTCAGAGGAGAGCAAGGCAAGAAGTGGCTGTGGTCAAACAAGACCTCAGATCTTTATCTCTTCCTTCAGCAGTGCCCAAAACCTCGCTCTTCTGTTCCAAGAGTACTGGCCCAAACACTTCCCACAATAAAAGAAACTGAACTATTGGCTTCACTGTAGAGAAATTTGCTCAAATGACACTTTGCTGCTCTGAGTAGATGTGACTTAAGTGCAACTGACTCTAAGTGAAACAGAGAAGTAGGGGGGGGTCAGCATGGCAGGAGCTGAAGTTAGCAGATACAGCAATCCTTGTGGTGTTGTGTAACAGCACTGAACATGTCCACTGAAAGCTAATTCACCTTGCTTACTCTCAAGGATTCTTCTTCCAAATCTTATTTTCCACACAAAATAAAACATGGTCCCAAGAACACAACAGGCTTGCATAGAGTGTCTTTTATCAATCCAGGAAGCAGAGAGTCACTGAGTAAATCTTTTAGGAGTCAGCATCATTGAACTACCAAATATTCTCTATCTGGAATGACCCTGTTTGTGTAATGCCATGTATGCACTTACTTTTGGTCCTGTTTTCTCCATATATCCTTCTTTGGCAAAATTTCTTGTGATCCTGGGTATGAGCTAGGAGAACACAAACACAAAAAAGTCTGCCTGTTCCAACCAAAACCAGGACAGGCTGTCTCATTCAAGATTGCATTTCTGTTCTGTTTTTGTCAAAGTTAATCACCATCAATTGTGGCTTCTGGGGTCTGGGATTTTTTTGGCTGCTTGGTAAAGGGAAGTCTGAAGTAAGAAGGAACATAACATTTTTGACAGATTACACTGTATAAGGATTACATGGAGACTTTAAGGTCTTAAACACTAAGTTTTTGCATGTTATTTTGTGTGGCCTCTCCTTCTACCTCTTCTGTCCATTCCCCCCAAGTGCTGCTTTTTGAGCACTTGACTCTGTCAGAAGAAATGATAAAATGCTTTCCCATGCTATGTTTGGCTAGACTGCTTCAAGCTCTGTTTAGTTCTCACCTCAGCTTCAGGGACATTTGGGAAGACTGTTTTGAGATAATGGTAACGTGCTGCCCGAATAGCATTGAACCAGTCAACAATCTCCTGGGAAAACAGCAAACACAAACATAAAGATTAACAAGAAGAGTAAGACCACTGCTTCTCCAAAATGCCCTTCTCCTTCCTTGTGACCTCTTTGTAAAGTGGTACTTTCTCCCCAAGGGGCAGAGAGAATCAGTGATTTGTCCCAGACACCTCAAAAACATTGACCCTTGAAAATAATTTAAGAATGCCCCTCTTGGGAGGTTCAAGACATTCTCAGCATGGACAGTCACCCAAGCCTGTATACAGAGGCTTTTTCAGTTGATTCAGTTACGGGTTGTTTGAAAACCTCTGTACCTGGAAAGACACAAGAACTCTGTTGAAGGAAGAAACAGAAGTCTAAGAGTATCTATAGAGATACTTTTAAAAATTATCATAATTGGCTTGGAAATAATGTAGAACAATATTCTCTATGAGTGTCAAGAATTTAACCATGACATTGGTTAAATTCCAGAACTGTAAAACCATGAGGCAGTTACCTTACAGAGGTTTACATCCATGCACCACTTAAGACTATCCAAAGGGTGAGGTTGAATATATGCCCTAACAGAAAAGGAGCAAGATGCTACAGTTAGGAGAATCAAATTCTGCAACTTCCTATATTCCACAAGTCTTAGTGATGCCAAGTAAAACCAGATCTTGCAGACATAGTAAGTCTTCCAAAACACAGATCCAACATCTAAGCATCTTGCTTATGCCAGAATCTCCATTATATTCACCTTTCCATCTTCATGATAGACAAAAAGGTTCCTTGTTTGACCATCTGTGATGTATGTGATCTGCAGCCCATGACTGTGTCCTATTTTCTCCACCTGGAACATCGCATTCAGAGTTTCAATGCTGATAACGGCTTTTGGATCTTTGGACTGTGAAATGAAAAGCATCACTGTATTAGTGCTCTCAGGGAATGTACTGCAGAACAGATCAGCTGTATGAGACCTAGATCCCTACTGAACAGAAAGCAGACATCCTAAAATATCTGAATATGGGATACACCTGACACATAAGCCTTAATTACATGCAACATAAAACCACTTCCAAAGATTCCTTGACAAATGCTGGGTCACTATTAAAGAGGACTGGGTATGCATTGGAAGGAACAGGTCTCTCTCCAGCCTCCTAGTTAGAGAACAATTAGCTACAGTCTCTCCTACAGAAAGGAGTCATGCTGAGGACCCTGCTGCAGGAGTTGATGAGAGGATATTTTGGTAATGTAAGAGTTATCACCTGCCAGCAGATCTCTTCTTTGCCTTGTATTCAACTGTGAGTATCCATTTCCTTTGTTCACTAAGCAAAAGGAGGCTGCAGGCTTGAGATAAGGGATGAGCAAAAGAACTACATTCAAAATTGCCCAATATACCACATGTTAATGGGGAAACATGTGGACTCCTCTAAGCACAGGCTGGCTGCAAAACTAGAGACAAATCTACTTTTGCTGGGTTTTGCCCACAAAGAGCAAGGTCTTGAGGGTGGGTGTTGACCTGCTACCTACAGCCAGCTCTGGCTGAAGAACTCACTTCTTTGCTGTAGTACTTCATCACCCCTTCCCATGCTGATAGGACAAACTGCCTCTTCTGGAACTGTCTGCGTCCCTTCCCAAGCTTCCAGAGGCATCCTTCACGGCTGCCTGCAGACCAGACAGGGAAGTGTCAGAGAAGGGTGGCGCAAGGGCAGGACTATTCAGCTGAGGGTGATGTGGCACAGTTTCAAGTCTCTTCTCCATCTGAGAATTTTCCCCTCATATGAAAAAATCTTCTCAGTGGAGAAATAAAGAACTGTAAGATCTGAATATACCCTTGCACTTGTGTAAGTGCCCTTTCTTAAGAGTTTCTTCTCAAAGCTAGACTCAAAGCAATGACTGCACACCAGCAATTCCAATGTGACAAGTCAACCTTAGAGATCCCCAAAGCTGTCAACAGAACATTGTGCTGTTGGCCTTGAGGCTGAGACCTCCCTGACAATCTTTTTACCTGCAGTACAGGGATCTTGGCAGACTTGGGTGTCAAGAAATTCCCCACGCTCATATTTAGCTCTAATCCACTGCTGTCTTAAAACCCTGAAAGAGGAAAACATGGATAAAGCTGATCTATCTCTACTCTAGTTTAGCAGGCAGCCAAGGAGACCTGTAAGGAAAGCAGATGTAAAGGTCTGCTGCAGTGAATACACCATCAACTTACATGCAGTCACGGGACTTGGGGATGTAATAGTACGGAGGGACCTTGGCCTCATATTTAGCTTTGGCCCAGAGATTCCCGTGATTCCTCATAAACTGAAATACAAAATAAATTACAGTTAGGTGTGCCACTGCAAATCAACACCATGTCATGAACATAAAATGAGACTTGTATCAAAGGGAGCACTGCACTTTTTGCTGAGCCTTGCCATAACTCTCAGTGTGTATTTACATGCATTTATAAATTCCCTTTGGCATTGAAGTTTGCTATTTTTAGGTGGATGCACCTTTTTCAGTATTTACCGTTCTGAACCATGTGTGAAGGAATACAAAACTGTGGTTGTTGATGAAAAGAACAAAAGAAAATTAGGAGAAAATTTGTTTATGATCTCCCTATTCCTTCATGTCCTCCCACATATTAACTGTGATTGCATTATTAACACAATTCAACTGAATGATGAGAGGCTGAACCAATATTTAAGAAGAGTATTTTGCTTTCTTAATTGAACATATTGCCAGGAAACATTGGTGGGTTTCTAAACCACAGTGAGAAGTTACTCTGTATATAAAAACATACAGTATTTACTGTGTATATAAAAATACACACCATAGACTGTTAGGAACATGGTCACCTCATGGTATCAGTGTGATTTGATTGAGCAGGTCATAAACCCCCCTCTAAATTTACCCATGCATTTAACTTGGCTCTGTGTGGCTCTGTTGCACTGTCCATGGTGGATGGCTTAGGAATTACATGGCAGTGGAGGTTATGAAATGTGGAGAATTACTGCTTTTTCCTCTGTACCTCTATTAAATTGCTCTCCCAGAAGTCAAGTCGAAGGGATTTGACTCTGCTGATTTCAGGAAGATTGCGATGAATTCCAGAGCAATTCAAACAAATGAATATTCCAAGTTTGTAGGAAGCCCACTCTGGGTCTAGATAACGACACAAAGAATCAATTAATACACAGGAAAAGGCACAGCCACCGGCAAGGGTAAAAACCCACATCTGATGCACAGCCCAGGCTTCACACCTAATAAATACCTCGAATCCCACCCCATTGTTTATGGCTGTCATTTCACTGTGTTCAGGGAAACAATACCTGCTTTCCCCAGTGAACGATGTGGCCCCTGCGTTTGTACATTCTTTAACTGCCTATTTGCTTTAAAATTAAGGTGACTGTGCAGACAGGTGAGTGGTGATGGAAAAGCCCAGCTAATTATTAGTTCTGCATGAAAAGCTGCTGTTGCTGAATTAGCAAGGGAAGGCAGGTGCCGGCAGTGTGCGCTATTGAGAGTACAACAGAGTACAACCATCCTCCTACAGCGAGGACTCTGGCCGCTGCCCGTGAAGGCTCCTGCTCTTGCCTGCTGTTACATCCCCTGAAGCAGCTTTGACAGGTGCATCCCTATAAGCATTGAGTATTCTGCCAAGACAATTTCCTTGGATTGCGCCACTGTCCACTTCTCCCTATCACACTGAACAAAAGCAACTTGACGCCTTCTTCAGCTCCTGCTGGCTCCCGCCTGACCCACCCGAACTGGCGCCAGCCCGGCGCGGGGGCCCCGCCGGGTTTTCCGTGCTTTTCTCTGCCCCAGCCCTTGCGCAGAGACACTCCTCGAGCTGGAAACCCACCCCACATACTCTCCTCCTCCCGCAGCCTCATGCCCTGTCCACAAATAACCCGGGGAAGCGCCTGGTGCTGAGGTCGTTTCCTGCCCCCGCAGGGCTCCCAGAGAGCCGCGTCCCGGAGCTGGCAGCGCCGCGGGACCGTCCCGCAGCCGGGCTACGGGACACGGAGCGAGGGCGCGGCCGGTCCCCCGCACGGACCGAGCGGACACAGCTGCGGACCGGGACGAGCAGCGCCCAGACGGCGCCACGGCCCGAGGGGACGGCCGGCCCCTCGTCACCGCCGCTGTCCGCTCGGAAGCGGGTTCGGGGGCCGAGGGGCGCGGGGCACTGCCCGGCGGAGCCGCCTTACTTGGGTCTCCGCAGTCGGCGCAGCGATCGTTACCGGTCCCGGCCGCCCTCTGCAGCTCCAGCAGCAGCGCCTTGTTGCGCTCGTAGTCCATCGCCCCCGGTGCGGAGTCTGCTCCGGGAGGCTCGGCCCAGCCGGGAAAAGAGGAACCGGAGCAGCCCCGGCGCCCGGGACGCCCCGTCCCCTCCCGTGTCCCCGGCGCCTCCTCCTACATGCGGTTAGGGGCGCGCAGCCCCCCTGGCCCGGCCCGGCCCGCGCCCCGCGGGCACCCGCCCACCGTCCCCGTCCTGGCGCGGTCCCCGTCAGCTTTCCCGCAACGACAGTTCATTACTAAGGGGCCTGCGTCCAGGAGGGCTCGTCTGCGCACCTCCAGGTTTGCCTCAACCCCACCTCTTTAAGAAAGTCAGTTTACAAAACTTGCTGGGTAACAGAACGGCAGCGGCGCCCCGGACATCGACCAAAGCACCGGGACCGCCGGGGCAGCTCAGTCCCGCTCTCCCAATGCAGTTCTGCCCCACTGCGAGTGCTCAGCACAGGCTCTGAGGGAGCTCGGTGACACCAAGCAGTGCCAGAAAAACCCTGCCCACATAGCTCAACACAGGGACAATAAAGCATTTCAATCCTACTGAAAATGTTCCTCTTCCATGATAAAGCAAATGTCAAAAAGTCTGTGACTTAATACTTTGTTTATCTAAGACAAGAGAAAAGACAAAGAAAATTTGAGACAGATTTTCAAGAAGGTTCATTAATTCAGAATAAGATTAAGAGGTATTCAAATATATTTCTAGTTTTGGGTTAAATTTAATTTGCATTGCTAATTTGCATTGCTATAGTGCAGTATAATAACAATGCTTCTTTAGTAAAGTTTATCTGCAATCTTGTAAAAACACTGTAATTTTGTAGATGACTAAACACTACAGTAGACATGTATTAGCAGTTCCAAATACTGAAACTTTTTTTCCATCTTCTAGGTACTAAACAGTATTATGCCTTTATTTATTTGTAAATATTGTGAAGTTATGAAATACACAGCAGCAGAATATCTGAAAAGTTGTTCAACTACCTAGATCTCTTTTCAGCACTCACCCTTCTAGGAACTGTTGCATACTGGAATGTAAACGTGGATTTAATTTTCCCCAGGTAATCTTGCAAGCCATACACCAAAGGTTTTTGCTAGCTTAATTTTTGTAGTGCCCTTACAACTCCTGTGGAATAAAAGGACCATTTTGTATGACATTTGGGGAGTGGATATTAATATATATCTTTTACAAAGATTTGAGATAGTCTTGCTCTTGAAGGGATCCTTGCCTCCTCCCACCTCTATTCTGCAGTAGCATTAACACAGTCTAAGCCTTTGGCTTGTTCTTGCAACCATAACTGCTTTTTTCTATTTTATTTATGGGATGGCAGAATAATGTCATCCTCATTTACATTCTGGAAAGCAATATTGAAATGACACTAAAAAGAAAGTGAAGCTTGAAATTTGTTTGAGATTTCCCCAAGAACAAGGTTGTTGGTTTTGTTTTGAAGTTGCCATACACCTAATAACTGCTGCTTAAATGGGAGAGAGTCATTGTGAAACTCCAGGGTTGTTTTTACTTCTGATTTCAAGACACAGAAGTTAGCTCAAAGGGCAGTACATGAGGGACTAACCAGGGCCCAAACTATTGCAGGAAAATATTTTTGCATCGAAAGCAGGCAAATTTCACAGTACTGGAATGGAGCTTGTGAAGCATTTCCTTCTAAGCAGAGTTAATCAAAACCAGCCCCGAGCCCCTTTTCTTCAAGCCCATCCCTCCTGGAAACTTGCTTTATTCTAGCATACAAAAGATGCTCATACCTGATGCAGAAAAATCCAAAAGTGCTAATTTATCAGAACTCAAATCATCACATGCAGATTATCTTTCATTCAGAGTAGCCTGAGGTGATTTCATGTGGTAAATATCTGATCAAGAAAGAAAATACTTGAATTCCACCTTACCTTGTGGATACCATAGCAGATTCTGTAAACAACTTCTTAAGGCAGTTATTAAAACCAGAGAGCAGACTTCGAAAGAAGATAAATTGTCTCTCACTGCTTTCTAATTTGGGTATTTCAAATTATCCCTGCATTTCCTAAAATACTACTACTTTATAGAACTTGTTTCTAATTTATATGGGTCCTCAGTGTAATCTGGTTAGATTGATAGTGCCTTTGCGAAACAGTGAACATTTTTACTTTATTATTTAAAAATATTTAAAATGTGCATTTATTTTTACAAATCATGCAGAAGAAGCATAGACTGCTGATACAAAAAATCAAGCCATGAATATTTTAACAGCCGCCACTATAATTTTTTGATAATTCTGGACTATGGAAAGAGTAAACTATAAAGACAGTCTACAATGCAGAAGCTTAAAATAATTTACTGTTTCCATAAATATTTCTAATTCCTGAACATCTTTAAGACATGAAACATGTAAGATGAGACCAAAACTAGCAAATGGCCTTCCTTATTTTTACAGAGACACTGAGGAAAGTGGAGCACCACTGCATGGCAGCAGTCTGACTCAGTTTGAGGAACAGGAACAGTCCAACTGCAAAGAAAAGGCAGAAAAGTACATGATTGAACTAATTCCAGTTTTAAAATCCTTTAAAAAATATGTTTCAGGAGTTTTACCTTTCATAAAACAGAACCATTAAGATTGTAGCAAAATCTCACAAATTTATTATCATATAAAAATGGATTCAATCCCAAATAATCAGGCTGAAGTCTTGTCAAATACAAAAAAAGAAGCTTAAGAATAGAATACAATATACAAGACTAGTTAAATATTCCTGAACCCAAAGTAACACTGGGATAATTGTTATTTACAAAATCTTGCCTAAATGTCTTGAGACCACGTTGAGCTACAGTAATAATTTCTCTACCTTTTTAGGAGATTAACATGCAGATCTGACAGCTGTAAACAATGAAAGGAATGTATACAAATATATGTACATTGAGGCATAGTGCTTCGTAAGGACTCTGTTCCCTGTAGTCAAAGTGAAGAGTTGGTTTTAGTCCTTTAGACTTTGGAGGACTTGTTGCATCCTCTCTGTGCCCCCTCCCACCTCAAGTTATTTATCACTTTAACTGCAAATTCAGAAACAAACTTATTTGAACAAAACAGTCTCCTCAGGAAACAGCAACTTTGCTGTGGAAGTTGTGACGGTTGTTACAAAAGGACTTCTTGCTATGTGATCCACAAATTAGAGAGAAAGAGCAAGAAGTCCCCACTGAATAGTTTGTGCATTTATTATTATGAATGCCCTTACTGGACAAGCACCAAACAAACCCACATTTCAGCTGTGGAGAGCAGTATAATGACAATAGATATATACATTATTTTAAATACTTATAAAAATTTAATATACAAATGGCTCTGAATATACAATAATGTGGTAATTAAAAAAAAAACCAAACAAACTATGGTGAGAATACCACCATTAGGCACAAAGTATTTCTGGTGTTGGCAATTTTAAGGGAATTCCAAAGACAGACCATTTATCATTTGTCTGGGTATTTCAAGATGAATCCCTTCAAGATAATGCAAGAACCTATTAAAAAAAAAGTAATAAAGATTGTTAAGGGAACAAAGTTATTTCCAAATGTAAAGCAACACTTATTATTTTGAGAGACAAATGTCCACCTTCTTTGCCTAGAATTATTTGACAAAATATTTTATTAAAATCCTTAACTACCTTCTATAATGAAATGTAGCAAGATTTAGGAAAACTCAAACTTACCTTCTTTTAGTCTTCCCTTGCTCTTTAAGCTTCTCAGACCTACAGATGCTGCGGAGAGTAGGGAGGTATTCAAGGGTACTGGCTTGCTTATTGCCCAGGTTTAAAGGACTTCTGGAAAATACAGTTTTGATGACAGCCAGCCTCTTCTGTGCTTTTTTGTGAGTGCTAAAACAGAGAATGAAGCTTTATTGTTTCTTACTCAAGAATATGCATTGATGATTTTATTTCTTTAGGATTAAAACCACTGGTTTAAAACTCCATTAAATTGATGTCCAGAACTGCATCCCAATGGATCAGATGTCTGCAGCTTCTAATTGTGTGCTGCTTACACAGCATCACAAAGCTGCACTTGGACAGAAACATGAGGGCCAGCAGTTTGTTTGGCCAATGCTCTTGTCTTAATCAGGAGTCTGATCTGGGGAGCTCTTCAGTCTAGATACTGTGAGGTATGTACAATCACAGTGTGAGGTTCAGTACAATCACAACCAAAAGCATCTGTGGTCTTCAAAAATAAAAAGTATTATGCAATTGGTATTTGCCAGAATATCAGTGTCAGGTCCAGTGTACAGCCCATTATATAAACCTGGGCACAGGATGCATGGTCAGATCCATTCTGACATTGCTCTCTGGGTACTGCCTTACAGAAGAAAGGCTCTAAGCCATTTTCCTGTTCAGACCCCTGAATGGGCTGTAAGTGCCCATTGTGCCAATTTTACCTATGATGACTTGTTTATGTTAAAAACAATGTTTCATACTCATGCTTGATAGTATTCTTTGGTCTTTCACAATGTATTAAAGGTTATTCTTTGTTAGCATAAGCTACTAAGAAGAATTTACTTTGTATTTAGTTAGGTCTCCATCAAGCAACACCTACCAACACACTTAACATGGGTTCAGTATGAGCAGGCACTGGCTGACAAATTTGCGTGTTTGGTACTTGCAGAATCCCATCTTCCTTGAAAAAGCCTTTCCTTTAGGGTTTTGTTATTCCTTTGGGGGTAGTGGCGGTGTTTGGCCATTTTTGAAATAACTAGACTAAGGCCACCATTCCTTAACATTAGAGTCAGGCTGTTCAAGAAAAGTCACTTTTTGCAGATTGACAAGTTGTAAAAGCACAGTGAACAGTGTTTTTGTTGTCAGAATGTCACAATGACAACAGTCATAGTGGTATGAATGTGTATACATCAAATCTGAAACAGTCCTACACCCTGTGAAATGCTCTTCTTGACAAATAACTGCATTATACTCCAGAAATATTAACAAAGTCTTACCTTGAATTAGCTGCCTGATTGAAGGATATGCAATTCCTTGTGTTTGTGACAGGCAGAGTAAGTCCCTTCAGCTGATCACTTTCAGGTGTTTTACTGGTACTCAAAAATGATTCCAAGTTTTGTGAAATATTAACAGAACTTTTGGTGAAGCTGAGTGCTTCAATAGCTGCCTTTATTTCACTACAGCTCTGGGAACTCCACCAATCAGTATTTTCTATACTGAACTCATCACAAAGACCATTCCTGATTTTGGCATTTGTCCAGTGAAATTCTTCACTTTTAGAAAACTCCAGTGGTTCCCTGGTGTTAGTGTTAACACAGCAATCCAGGAAGGACATGTTTTCCACAAACTCAGTCAGTGAATTCAGACACTGAAAAACAACTGCAGACCTTTTTTCATTTGCTGAGGTTTTAGTTTTAACTTCTTTTTGTTCTTTATGCACCAACAATTTTGATTCCTTTTTATTCATTTCAGCACATGATTTAGGACTGTCTGATGGCAAAGTTATGAATTCAGCTGAATAGTTCAGCTCAGAATCAAATAAGTCACTATCATCCAATGTCTCAAGCCTTTTCTGAGTCTTTGTCTTTTTAGACCTTTTTCCAGGGCTGCTCTTCCCAGAGCAAGAACTCTTAGTAGATCTGCCTTTTGAAGAAACTACAGTAGTCCTTTCAAGTATAGACTTTGAGGCTTCAGGCTGGTTTGAGAGAACTTGCACTGGTAAGGGAAGAATAAGTTCAAGATTACTATATACAAAATCTACATGCTTCATCTGGAATTCTGTGAGAAGCTGCATCAATTTATTCCATTCCTCCATGGTTGTGAATTTGTGCTGTAAAATAATCATGAAAGCTTTATCAATACCTTAAAATACATTTTTTAAAATAAAAATGTTATTACAGAAAATCTTACACTCCTGGCTTTGTGCTTATGAGGTGAGGGACTGTTTTGCTTGCAGGAGACCACCCCAGTTCAGATTGTACTTAATAACCACAGAATTCTCTAATTTCTACAACAAACCCTTTCAGAGATTTGCTTTAAGATGCTATTCCTGGTGATGGTTACACTCAATTGTCTGGCAATCATTCAAAGTATTACCAAGTCAACTACAAAAATACCTTGAGAAATGTAAGCAAATCTTCTGAAGGCAACAGGATGTTCTTAAGGCCAAGCAATGTCTCTACACAGCCTGTATCACATTTAGGAAACTCCTGAAGATGTGTATCATCAGCTTGAGAAAAATCCACCTTGGAGTCATTAGACTTTGCAGGATGAATGGCATTATCTGCTTTCCTTGTCTCTTCTCCTCCTGCACAAAGATAACAGGCTTTACTTGAAAGGGAACAACTGCATCATGAAATTGATTTTCCACCTCTTTGCCTCAATTCCTGTCACAAAGGATGCTGTAACTGTCACCTCTTGCTGTGGTGCTGGAGGCACAGAGCAGCTGAAATGAGACATCCCCATGCCCACATCACTGCTGTCAGTGCTACCAACCTGCTCTCCTGCTTCCCAGGTAACCTTTGAAGGAGGCTGTGCCTCACATGTCACTCCATCACTCCCTCACACCCCTAAACTCTTCCTGAATCCTTTGGGATCAAGTTCCTACCCCTGCCTGCTTGCCAGCTGTCCCATTTTTACCCCTTTTTCAGCTCTGCTTCTTCTAGGTGAACTGCCTACAACCCAGATACATGGATAAAGAACTGCAAACTCTCAGAAAAATTACTACTGGTTCCCTTCTTTGCCCAGTTTTGCTACTCAAAACATGAAAGGGAGATAGTAAGTACATAATGACAGGCAATAAACCCCTCAAAATTTACTTCCTTATGCATTAATACAAGGCATTGAAGTAGCTAAAAATAGCAGAAGCCCCCCCACCCCCCAATATTTAGGAGTCTTACAAGAAGTTACCATTTATTCATACGTGTCTACGAATGCTTCCATTTAGTCAAATTCATGTTTAGATGGGCATTTTTTAAAGATTAAATTAAATCAACATACCATAAGGTGCGAAATGATTCTCTTTCAAGCATCCACCTCCACTTCTAACCCAGAACTGTAAGTACAGAACACTTTGTCTGATATCACAGTTATTTGTAGTCAGGAGAGCAGCCAAGTCTTTTGCATCTGTCCGTAGGTTCTCAGCCAGGCACAGGGCTTGGAGGTAGCTCACAGAGTTTATCTAAACAAGAGTTACACACAGATCACTGAAACAACTCCTGCCAATCACACTGCAGGAAGTCACACAAGAGCAAATTATTCTATTTATGCTTGCAATACATTTTGCCTTTTAGTACAGAAGATAAGTTTATTAGATGAGATTACTGTTAAGATTAAAACCTGTAAGGAAAAACAAACTACCCAATCTATATAGCCTATGTCAGAGAATGAAGTTCAATTCAGAAATTCAGCTGAATAAAATCAAACACACAAACATTCTGCTCATGGTCCTGAGGCTACCCACACCTTGGTTCTCATCACCTCATAAGCTTTTACTGAACTATATTAATTTTAAAGGTTTTTCTTGCATTCTTTCTTGTAACTCTGCGATTGCCTGCAAGTCCAACAGGTTTTCAGTTTCACATTAAGAAATTTCCCCTTCTCAATAATTAAGTCCCGATTCTCACTCATTTAGGTTTTTCATCTAATACATAGCTGCAAATAAAACTATTTGCTACACAGAACACTAGTGTTTACATTAAAGGAATAACCCATAGTAGTTCTAAAATAATTCCTATACTTTTTAATGAATGAACCAGTACTGGCATAACTAACCTTCAGATCAGAGCTATCTACACTCTAAAAACTAAATGAAGAGATTACATGATGTTCTTATTGTAATTCTCAGTACCACTAAACTGTTTGGAAAATAAATCTTCCATGCTAGTAAAACAGCTTCTACATGTAAAGATAAATATGTTCTACACATCCTTACATAAACCCCAAAGACATGTCTGTTTCTGATCAAACAAATATGTTACATCAGAAATATATAAACTTGCCCTAACATTTAAATTTCAAACCGAAATCAGCTGACAATTACTTGCTTAGGATGTACCTGCATTTCCAGACACAGACTTACCAAGGAAGGAGTTTTAAAGTTGATCTCTTCAAAATAGCCATCAAACATTAAGCTGAATGTTGGATCTATAAAGAGAGATCAGTGAACTGTCATGACATTACGTTTAAACTTACTTATTTTCTTTATCCATTAGAGCAGCCAGTCCCTTTATTCAAACACTCACATACTTGCTTTACAGTCTCCACTTATTTAATTTTACATTTAGGAGCAGTATTCAACCACCACCATTTATAGCCTCTAATTAAAAGTGGCACTTCTGTCTGTAAAGCCTAATTACTGTCACAAACACTACTCACCATTGGTGGTAAGAATTACAGGTCTCTTTGCAGTTGCCATGAATGTCTTTATTGCACTTAGAAATCCTGCATCTTCATCAAATATTATATCCACCTACAGAAAATGAACATAGTATCAATAGCTTGAGCAGCAGTTGCAAGCTTTGAACCGAGTCACAGTACATTTCATGTGAATTTTACCTCTTCAAAAAGAATAAGAGATGTTGCACTTTTCCTGTTGTGTTCTCCTCCTTCTTCTTTGTTTATTGACTTAATTTGGGCATCTTTCTTTACTTCCAGTGAATTCTGGGTATTTCCTGCAGACGGATGAGCAGCAAGGAGGAGTTGAAACCATGTAATGCTTTCCAGGTACTGGCTTCAAAAATCTCCCATGTATCAAATGCTTAAGAGAATCTGTTCTTTTCTCCACACAGTTACACATCCACAGTGGAGCATTTCCATCTCCAAAGGTAATTCATTATTAAAAAGGAATACCTACCTCCATTTTTTTCTTCAGATGTTGCTTCTCCATCAATACCTTTACGTTTGGCAGAAATTTTGAAGTAGTTTGCAAGTGTTTTAGAGGGCAAGCTTCGTTTTAATCCTGCTCCTTTTGGTGACAGTGGAGGTTTTCTTGGAGAAATAACTTTCTTTGGAGAATGCATTTTTTCTGCAAAGTATGTTTTATATTAAACTTCATTTGGAGATATAATGTCAAACTGATATTTCTTAGACAAATTTAAAGTAAAACCCATTTTTAATCTATGGTAAATGACAGGTTTACTGTGCTGATTTTTGCTTGTTTTCCTTTCTCTTGTTATAGGAAAAGTTTCTGTTCAACTTTCTATTCAAATGCCACAGCACTTGCTCCACCACTGCACAAATAATGTAAACAAGAGTCAGTATTTTAATAAAGTCATTATTTAATTTGGTCTGTAGTTGTGTTAACCAACAGACCAGTTCTTACTATTATGGCCAGCTAAGCTAAATCTGCTATCTTTTTAAAAACAACTGATATCTAAAATTTGTTCTGGGAATTCAGTCTTTAACAACCTCCTTTAACAACCTCCTCCCCTCCATAAAACCCACCCCATAATTCAGACCAAACAAAGAACCCCAGGTAAGAACCACGACACTTACTTGGTGACTTGGAAGTGCTACAACTGTTAAAAAAGCAAGGCTTGTGTGCATTCACACCTTTTTTGTCCACTTGATGAGACTGAGTAGCCTCTTTCAGCTGGGACAGAATCTGTCTCCCACTACGCTGGCAAGAGGCATTGACTTCAAATATCTGCAATGGTATTTAGTTTACAAAAAAAAAAAAGTAGACATCCTGTATTACAAATGCTTTTGTATCATTAGTTATAAATAAGAAAAATGCACTGGGGAAAGAAAGAACTCTACAAACCTTAAACCCAAGCTCCTGAGCACAAGCATACACTGCAGCAGTTTTTCCTACTCCTGGTGGGCCAGTTATCAGAACTGTATTGCAAAGGGTTGTCTCTTCCTCAATATCAGATTTACTATCTTTAAAGTCAAGGCTGCTTAAAGAATCTGTAGAATTATTAAAAACAAAAGAAAGGATTACTGTTATTTTTTGCCAACTTCTAACAAAAGAGAAGCTGTATTAATTCTATCAGTACCTTCTTGCTCTTTGTCCTGCTTTTCCCTTTTCTGATTTTGCTTTTCTTCCAAATCAGCTCTCTTTTTCCATTCTTTTAACCAACTATAAAAGGAAGGAATAAAACAAGAATAAAACTTGCTGGTGAATTAAGTGAACCAAATTAAGATGGAACAGAATATAAAACCAGGGGACATCAGCCACTTGTTATCGCATAGAAACCTATCAAGTCCTTTCAGGTAAAAGCAAAAAAATGTTCAAGATTTGATTCTTTTGTAGAAAAGGTTTCCTTTTTCATTCTCCATTCTGTTAGCTGAGTGGTATAAAAACAAGCCATTTGGTGAACCACTTATTCACTCATAATTCAGTGTTGTTTTGCCAGATGGATCTTTAAATTCTGTATAAGAAGTAACTTAAGCCCACACAGGAAATTTAACTGAAAGCACGATGTGTTAGATGGACTTCAGTGCTAAACTCCTGTCAAAAGCAGACAGTACAGAAAGGTCAAGATCAGGATGCTTATAGGGAAGTACAGACAAGTACTGCTCTCTCAGTACTGGAGCATTATCAAGTAACATGAGGTTTTGAGTTATTTTAGGAATGGATCCATGTTCCAACTTCTGACCTGTGTAGCCTTTCAATTTCTTTCTTGTTCCCTACAAGTTCACTGGAATCTTGTGGGTGATATTTTTCTGTCCAGAGCATGTCTTCCTTTTCCACACCTAAAGAAAAAATATTGTCCATTTATAATCAGTTCTTCATGTGACAGAATTGATCAAATCTAGCAGAGTATTAGGACTAGATAAGATTTTTGCATCACAGTGGAAAGTTGACATACATCACACATACACTTCCTCAATGCAAAGATTAAAATGAGACAGGAAATGCAGTTACCTGAAAGTGCACTTGGATCTGATAAACACCCAGTGTCTTCTGTCACACCATCTGGTTTCTGGATCTTGTTTTTTCCCAAGTGTGTGGCTTGTCCCGTCTCTGCCTGTTTTTCTCCAGATATGGGAGGAATAAGGTTCCTGGAAACTCTTGATTTCATTTCAGTTTCTGTACCTTCAAGTTGTTTTCTTCTTTTTGATTTGCGGTCTTCTGTTTCTTTCCTTTTCCTCTTTGTTTCCTTCCAATTGTCAGAATGTTTCTCAATTACATCAAGATTTGCAGTGCCATCTCTGCTTTCTAAAAAACAAAAAATTGCATCCATTTAAGATTTCAGGCTATGTCCATTACTACTGTACATTTGTTTAAGCCATATTTGAAGATTTGGTCAAAATAACATAAAATGTGAGGATCAATTTATTTCCAACAACAGTATTCCTTCAGCAACGCATTTTTTAAAATTCCCAGTTGTTTTTTAATGCCAGAGAGAGTGAGGGTGGTTTTCTCCCTACATAGATTCCTAACCTTGTGTACTGTTTTCCAAAGCCAACCGTTCTGTTTGCTTTTTCAGGAACCTGGAGTAGTATTTTCTCACTGGAAACTGAGAATTAGAAGCCACAATCTCATCCAGCAAATCCTTCTTGAATGCATCAGGAAAAGCTGGTCGGTGGCCTGAAAGCTGGAATATACACACACAGAATTACTCAAAAGCTTTACACAGAATGTTTTCCATAATTTAAACTGGTAGTATCTTGTTAAATTCAGAGATTAACAGAAACTGTTAAGAACTGATGGGAACTGTCTAATGGTAAGATGCAAAATGGGTAGCTCACAGGGAAATTAAAAAGAAACCCAACAAATTACAGGACTGAAACAAATTCAAATGACAGGATTTATTAAAAACATAAATCCAAAGGAATATCAAAACAATTTGAATTTTAAAATACTGACCACAGGTACAGAACAATTTCCAGTTCGTTTTGAATTCACAGTGGAAAATTCACCAAGAGAGAGAGTGATTTTTGTGATGTTGGTGACTTCAGTACTCAGTTCCCTCAGCTTAGATAATAGAGGACATGATGGTGATTGCAATTTCCACATTGGAGAACCTACAAAAGAACCCCCACCAAAACCAAAACAAGAGTTAACTTCTATTCTAGGGAAAAGAAATGGGTTGGTCATTTTTTTTTTTTTAAGTCTTTTGCCTTTGTCAGAAGGAAATGGTTTCTACCCAAATCAGTCCAACACAATCTTTATTATCCAAATTGGAACTTAACATATCAACTTTTTTGACTAAATATTAAGAATTTTGCATCCTTACCCATGCATGTATAGACTACTTTAGCACCAATATAATTTGTAAATTTTCTCTTCAAAAACATCTCACTGGAAGCTTCTAAGTTTTGTTCTCTTACTGAGACAAAACAAGAGGAAGCTCCCACCTATTCCAGTCCTAAGCTGTTCAAATTTTTTTTTTGCACAAATTCCTCAGAAATTATTATGTACATTTAAACAAAACCCAAACACTTAATAAAAGCTTACAGTCATCCTTCTGCTGTACATGGAAAACAGTCTTAAAACAGGAACTTGCAAGAGAGTATGCTTCCATTGCTGCTGCCTTCTTTGCAATCTGCCTTTTCAGTGACTCTGGCAATCCACTCATCAGGAATTCACGTTTTGCTCTGAATGGATCATCATCTTGAGAATTTTCAGATGCATCTTGGCTTTAATGAAAACAGAAAAGAAAAAGAAAGAAAAAAAGATAGAATTAGTAGAACTTCCAGCTATGCAAGGCTGAATTTAATCACATTCTCTTCCAAATGAGTTAAAAACAGCCTGTCAGAACTGCTAAAATTAATTTTAATGTACTTAGTTTGAAATTAATTCTATGGTTTTTTTAATCTAAAAAAATCTCTTTGGTTTTGTATTTTTATATGCAATTTGGGATTTCTTTTTAATCAGCCATCAACTACATTTCCAGACATCTAATATGGTTCTAAAGTTGTTGAGGAACTCTCCAAGACACCCATAAAATTTTGCAAGCAGATTACAATATTAATCAGTATAAAAGTCATGAATATCTACAGCACATTTCAGTAAGTGTATTTAAATCTGTAAAAGGAGAATATGTTAAAGTAACCTTGAAACATATTTTGATTTTTAAGCAACTGCACTCTTGACAACTGACCTGCTTTCATCAAAGATCACAATTGGTTCACCTGCAGAGTTGTGAGCATTTTTACCTAGGCAGGAAGGTGGACATCCCAGTCTCCCTTCAAAAAGGTAAAAAAAAATTATTAGATTAGCACTGATACAAGATTCTAGCCTTGCTTCTGTTTGCACTACCTGTATGTTCCATTTAACATCATCAAGGAATCTCCTTTTCTTAAGGCAAAGTTGAGTATTTTAACCAAGTTCATTATAGCTTTATTTCAGTATAGATGCTATTTTCTAACATTAGGAAAAAAAAGAAGATGCAACAAAACATGGTATACGACTGACAATTTTTCCAACGAACAGTTTTCCCCAAATAAAGAAAAAGCAAAATAACACATGTAAATAGAGAAAGTATATATTGGACTATTATAGAAGATCAATCAGAAGAAAAGATGAATATACTGCAAAGGCAGCTTTATGAAATAAAGTTACAATAGTCAATAATATCAAATGTTTCTGTAATAAAAAAACACATTCAGTAAAACCCAATTACCATTGGAGTTCTTTGCAACCTTCAAGTTTTTAGACTTCTTCCCCAAAACATCATTTAAGCTCCGAAGTTTCCTTTCCTTCACACTCTGCTCGGTAGCAATGACATTATCCACGCTTGAATCTAGAATTATTACTGATTCCTAGAGGAAAAGCAAATCAAGTAAGAAAGGAAAAACAACTTTTCCTCCTTTATTAACAATACATTGCAGAAACCTACATTAGCTTACAAACATTTCTTATAAGAATCAAGTAGGAATCATTTGTGTTGCTTATATCAATCACAAATATATAAAAAATATTCCCCCCCAAGTACAGCCTTACATCACTTTCTTCTAATTTCTTCTCAGCAAGAGCTCGCTGTCGAGACGAGCGCCTCACAGGAGCTGCTGAGTCTTCATTCACTTTTGATCTGTTCTGCTGTATAGCCTTTGCTTTTTCAATCAGCTGCTTTGCTTTGGATTTGTTTTTAGAAGTGGAGTTTATCTGTTAACAAAGAACAAGAAACTGAAATAGCAACAGTACTCTCTTCATTAAGTACTTTGCATATAAATATAATTTTTCACTTTCATTGAAGTATATAATTGTTGCAAAATTTCACTGGTATCAAAAAGAAAATGAAATAATTGGAAGGACAATCAAACCAAGATGATATCAACAATTTTCAAAAGGGAGTAAGAGCCCTGGGAGGAGATCCCAAATTTTTCATGGAACAAATAAAATATGGGCAGTGACATTCTTAAGCCTCAGCTGTTCTGCTGTGCCCAAACACTATCACAAATCATTGGATCATTTGGGTTGGAAAAGACCTCTGAGATCACCAAGTCCAGCCTCTGGCCAATCACTAAGTGCAACGTCCAGTCGTTTCTATATCCCATCCTGAGAACCTGCAGCACAGGAGCAAGCTATTTTATGGGATTTTTCTGTTATGAGCGGTGGATTTTTACTAATAAAACGTGTTTTAAGATCCAAGGTACAAGACACTATCTTAAATTTCATCATAAATCAGAGTATATTCCCTTTTGACAGGGCAGCTGGGAACTGTCATATTGTTTTACACTAGATTATTACACAATACTGAATACACCACAATTATACCCATAGAGGAAATGACAAAATACTGATGGCAATTGTGACATAAATTACCTTTGTGCTTTTGGAGTGAGACTCTTCATTTTTCATTACTTCAGCTTTATTTGATTTTGTAGCTGCTTTGATACGTGTAAACCTCATTCTAATTAGGGAAAAAAGCATTATGAAATTATTACTGGTTAATACAGGGAAATGTTACTCTCAATCTCTCATTTTCAAAAGCCTTTAAAAATAGAGTGCTGTAAACAGAAGCAACTCCCCAACTGGTGGTTGAGGTTTTTTGTTGTTTGGTTGGGGTTTTTTTTGATGTCTTTAGTACAAACACATTTATAGTCACTTTTGGTTCCTCTCTATTTTTACCCACTACGATCAGCATACATGCAATTTTGATATACAATCTGTTTATAACTATGTCTTATTTTCAAAATACTTGCATACAAAAAATGGGCAAAAACGTAGAACGTACTCTAAAAGGTTTACCTTATTGGGCTGTTTCCATCAAAGGGCACAGTAATCACTTCAGCTCTGTACATGTTGCTTTCCTTGCAGGATTGTCTGCGTGCTTTTGGGGTGGAAGTCTCTAATGGGCAAGCACTTAATTCATCTGCAGAACAGGCACTTCTAGCCCTGGGCTTTCTAGGTGTAACATTTGTTGATGTTTTGGTTTTCTGCTGCCTTAAACTCCTTAACTCACTCACTTCTGGACTTGATGAAATTATTACATCTAAGGTATTTTCCACAGTAACAACACTAGCACCTGAATCCACTTCTCCAGTACAATTGCTGGTGTTTGAGACATCAGTTTCCTTAGTTTCTGAAGCCTTCTTTCTTCTGTTTCCTTTTTTCTGAGTCTTCCTAGATCGCCTGGGTTTAGTTCTATTGCTTTTAGGTTTCGAATGTGTGTATTTGTCCACATAATCTTCTGTTATCCCACTTTCTAATCCTTTATGTGAAGGAACGACATCTTCAGATCCTTCTTTTTCTTTTGAAGACTTTGAAGCAGTTTGCTTTTGTTTTCCAGGTGCCTTTTTAACTCCACTTTTTGTTACATCTGCTGTTGGTTGTCTAAAAGCTTTCATAAACTGATGCTTTTCTTCCAGAGTACATTTTGGCCTCAGAGAATCCGACCCTGGAGTCTCCAGTACAGCCAGCTCCAATTCTTCTTCCTCAATGACGACATTGGATTTTCTTTTCTGAGTCACCTGTTCGGTTTGCTCACTGTCCAAGATGGCTGGGCTGCTTTCTTTTTCCCCTACACGTCCTTTCTGCTTCAAAAAAATGGAAGCTATTTTCCTAGAGCCTTTCTGCTCCTTACGTGAGGGAGGTAATTTGGGGGGAATGGAATGAACTTGTGCCAGGACAGTCACTGTTCTGAGTGGCAGCTGTTGGGATTCCTCACACTTTTCTGGGTCAGTAGTACTATCACTTTTGTCCATTTCATTTGCTGTACCAGAAGCGTCCATTGCTGGCTTTGTGTCTTCTTCAACATTATTTTCTCCCTGACTTCTCAAGAAGTCCTCAAATGACACTGTTATTATACAATTATTTACCTGGGATGTCCTATCATCCACATGAACCTCAGAACTGGAATCACCAATGGCAGCATCACACTTTGCTACTGTATTTGTCTTCTCTTCAGTTTCCTTTTCACACATTTCAGTCATCTGGGTTTCCAATGAAGAGCTTTCAGACAAATCAATATTTACTTTGGGCTTCCTTTTCCTTGATATTCTTATCCTGTTTTTTGATCCATTTGTTTCACAACTGAAGTTTTCTGAATTTTTTCTGGAGGGGACAACATTTGGGAAGCTCTCTCTTTGATCATTATCTTCTGCTAATTCTCTTGCACTTTTGTCCACTAGAGTACAAGAAGCAATAAAGTCATTATTGTCTTGTTGGAGTCCTGTAGTTACTCTGCTGTCATCACTACTAATTTCTATTTCAAGGTCATTCTCAGATTCTTTAATTTCTTTTGGCATATTATTTAAATTAACTTTCTTCCCTTTTCTCTTCCGCTTTAAAGATGGCTTGAAAGATGACTTACAGTCTTTGTCATCAGCTTCCAACAGTGTTTTATTCTCTCCAGCTCCTACTGGGAATGCAGCATTCTCAGTTGCAGATGTCTTTTTAAAATAATCCAAGATATTGTTGGATTTTGGTGATGACAATGCTTTATCCACTGGTTTTGCTAATGGTGAAAAATATCTCGTGATTGTTTTTACAGAAGCATCTTCCTCTCGCCGCTTCTTGCATGGCTGTAAAAGGTACAACATGAATCTTAGTTTTAAAAAACTGAAGATGACTTATACAGAACTTTTTCAAAGACAAAAATTCATGAGAGTGTGCTCAGATTGGGAACACATAAACTATATCTCCATGTTTTCAAAGGCCATCTAAGTTTGAAATAAAGATTCTGCTATTTCAGATAAATAAAAATCATGTTCTGAAACCTTTAGATAGTCAACACTGAAAGGGACCTCAAGGTCTTGTGTAAGAGCTCTGCAGAGATTTCACAATATTGGAAGTCTGAAAGTCTAGATCAATTCAGATGATCGACCTTGAGATGTTGCCCAGAGCATCTCTGAAGCATTTAAGAGGGAATTCCAACATCACTTAAAAAGGCCTGATCCTACCGTAAACATCTGACATATCTTAGGAAGACAATGTACCTTTAGGAGTACGTTAAGAAAATGAACACGAGAGAATTCTTATCTCGTATAATGATTCAAACCATAAAAGAGCATTTACTTCTACAACTCCAAGAAAGCCTTTGGCTCATAAAGACTTTTATAACTCCTGGTTAACCAGAAACTGAACTCCTCTGAAATCACACCCTCTGAGGCAGAAAACGTCTCTTCCCACAGCCCCTCGAATGCGTTTAATGACAGTCCGACCCGCGGGGCTGCGCCGACCGTCAGCAGCGCCTGGGAGCACGGGCCGGGGGGCGGGCGGCCCCTCACAGCTCCCCGGGTACACCGGCCGTGTCAGGGGAGAGCGCCAAAGGGGGTGAACGCCAAAGGGGCGCCCTCCGCCAGTCGCAACCCCTCTCTCCACCCTCACAGCGCGACCCCCGGCCCGCGTCCCCACCTGAACGTCGCCGTCGTTCCCGGGGAGGAGAGGGGAGGCGGCCGCCGCGGCCACGGCGACTCTGCCCACCATGCCCCGGCTGCTGAGGGCGCGGAGCCCTCCCGGATCGCTCGGGGCTGGGGGAGCGCGGAGCCCTCGGCCCCGGGCTGTGCCTCAGGGGCGGGGGGCGCGCGCCGCCGCCATGGCCCCGATGGCGCCGCCTGACGGGCGCGCGCGCCGGGCGGGCGGTAAAAGCGCGCGCGGGATCAGATTCGGATCCTCCGCGCGGAAGGCGGGGGGCGGGGCTTCGGGCCTCTCCCACGTGACCCACGCCCGCTGCCCAATGTCCGCCCGTTGTCCCGGTCACGTGACTCGGGCGGAGTGGCGCGCGGCCGCCCCACCCCTTCTCAGCCGCGCCCCCTTCTGCTTCCCCTCCCGCCTTCACCGCTGTCAGTCGGATTTTCGCGCTGCGGCCGTGACGTCACGCGGCCATCGCGTGCCCTGCCCGCGGTTGACGTCACGCTTCGTTGACGTCACCACCCGCCGGTCCGTGACCCGGGGCCGCCTCCCACTCCCGCTCCCGCCGCCCTTCCCGCCCCGCCCCGTGGATGCGCGGCCCTTCCGGGGGCGAGGCCCGCCCGCCCCGCCCCGTCCCACCGCCTCCTCGCTGCCGCCGCGGCTGCCCATGGAGGCCGCCGGCGAGGCCGAGGTGCGGCTCCTCTTGCAGGAGGCTCGGGAGAGCATCGAGGCGGCGCGGAGCTACCGGCGGGAGCTGCAGCAGCGGCTGCGGGGGCTGCACCAGGCGAGGGAGCAGGTGGGGAAGCGGGACGGGACCGGGCTCTCCCGAGCTGCCCCAGGAGAAGCGGCCTGAGCTCTGCCCGGACTGTGCCTGCCCGGTGCCTGCAGGCGGGCCCGGTGGGGGTTGCCGGCACCAGTGACGGGCCCTGGCCGCTCCTCTCCCGGGNCGCAGGCGGGCCTGGTGGGGGTTGCCGGCACCAGGGACCCCGTTGGGGCGGCGACAGGCCCTGGCCGCTCCTCTCCCGGGGCCCGGTGTTTGTCCATGGTTCCTGTTCGCCGGGAGTGCCGGGTCGGGGCTGAGGTGTGGGGATGGTGGAGGACGGGGAGCCCCGTCGGACCGAGGGTGATCAGAGCCCTGGGACCGCTGTATGGCCTCGGGGGGTGCCGGAGATGGAGGGCGTGGGAATGGCAGATGTTCGACGTGTCGGGGAAAGGGATGCGAGCTGAGCCTCATTTTCTGGGGCCATAGGGAGCTTTTCCAGGCAAGAACAAATATCTTAAAGAACTACGTTTTCCAAAGTTGCTGGGATGCTAGGTCTGATTTAATAGGGAGTGTTATCCCTATCTTCACATCAGATACCTGCCTTAGCAAGCTGCTCCCTGGTTTGGATGCTGTGCTGAAGGCTGCTGTCCCCATGCACCACAGTGCCTGGGTCACGTACTCCGTGGGTCAGGCAGGAGGGCTGCCAGCATTCCAGGTTAGCTGGTTTGTCTGCAGCTGTGCGCTGGAGCCAGGGCAGTTTCCATCGGGACTGTGACCCACCCTCCGGGAGATGCAGGAGGAGATTGGCAAGTGTGGGCAGGGAGAGCCACAGTGCAGGGCTGGCTCCTCTGCTCAGGCAGCCTCTCAGCATACGAGGTTTTGCAGACTGGAAGTGATGCCTTGCTGTCTTTGATTCAGCTCTGCAAGCGGTAAATAAAAACCCAAACAAAACCAAACTTGGTGTTTCTAAGTGTTTCATGTTAGTTTTTCTGAAGCAGATCCCGTTAGGGCAGAAACCTCCAGTAAATCTGCTGGATGAGTGTCTTGCTCCCAGTGTGTGTGGATGATTACTGGACATTTAATTAGTCAGAATTGAAACCACAGGCTGCTTAAGAAAATGAATTGTTCATGCTGTCTTTCATCCAAACCTTGTCATCTCAAAGTGTTGCTTGGTAATTCCAAATGCGGTGAGAGGCAACCCGTGTGCCTTTGTGCAGTGAGTGTGTAGTTAGCTCACCTTTCCTTTTCCTCCCGGGGGCAATCTCTTTGCTGTGTGCAGGTTTCTGTTTTCTCTCTTTCCATCTTCAGGACCACTTGCTGTTTCATGCACATCAAAGAGTTCTCTGTATTCCTAAGGTGCTGAGTGTGCTAGACTGGGGTTCATATGGTGGCAGCTTTATTATTTGAGGACTGGTTGGCTGATGTGACAGGACTGGATCACTTACGTTGCATCCTTTTCCTTTGGACCAATGGGACATGATTTTCCACAACTTCATACAGCTCTGTGTGTTCAGGGACTTGCATTTCCTCTTTTGCATGATGAGCAGTATCTAATTCTGGGGCTGAGCTGCTGACTTTGTATCTGCCTGTAATGGAGGTAAAGAGCTTGGAGAAGTGAGTGTTCTGCCTTCCTTTGCCCCACCCCTTCACAAAGCTAAATACTTCCTTTTTTTTCCTCAAGCATTGAAAATACAAGAAAAGGGAAACAGAGCTGTGTGGCAGCTGCAGAGCTTCATGATTATTTGTTGAAGAGGAAATTTATTTTACCTAACTAGAGAACTTCCTGTGTTGGTTGTCTGTACTTCTAAAGATCTAGAAATTACGTGTAATACCATGAGCGTGTTGCAGCACTTCCTTGAGTACGTGACTTAGAAAAGTTGTTCACAGGGAGATGTTTACTTGTGATTTTTGCATCTTTAGCTCAGGGATGCTCAAGTGTGCTTTCTTCCCTAAAAGCCAGATTCAGCAAGTTTGCAGTCATTTTAATGAGTACTTGTAGAACCTTCTGTGGTCGGGTTCTTCCGGAATCAAAACAGACTTGCTGTTCACCCTGTCCTGTCACCAAGGGTGGCTGTTTGAACAAAATTGAAAAGAAAGCAGTTTTATGAGGATTTAAAAAATCCAGTGAACTGATAGGGCTTGGAAAAGTGCTTCTAGATAGTCTTCTGAAAGACTGATAGGTTTTTGTTTGCAAGGAGGATTACCTGTGTGTCATGGCAGAGTGGTTTTTGAGTAGGATTACAGCAGTGGGGTTTTTTTGAGGGGCAGCAGGGAGGAGATCTACAGAGCATTTGGATTTTTCTGATAAGAAAAATTCCTTTATTGAAGCACTCATAATCCAAGTTGTATTTTCTTTAGTTAATATGCTCTTCCCGTCATCCAGGCTGGTTGCTTTGCCTCCTTCCCTGCTGTACATGTACTAAAAATTACTTCAGCAATTTGTTAACTGCCAGTGGTCATTTTTTAAAGCAGGCTCCACTTGCAGCTTTTCTCCAGCAAATGTGGATGAGATGCTTCAGAAAAATAAAAAATGTACATGGCCTTTGCCTTTGTCCTGAATCCTTCTTTCCTGTTACCTGAATTCAGATCAAAGATAGTGCGACATTGACCAGAGATGTGCTTGAGCAGCATTTTAGCGATTTGAAAGGGACCCTAAAGAAGCTGCTGGATGAGCGACTGATGTCCCTGCTGCAGGAAGTGGATGTCATAGAGCAAGAGAGCATCAAGCCCCTGGATGAGTGCCAGAAGCTGATAGAGCACGGAGTCAGCACGGCCGATGATCTGCTCCGCGAAGGTGAGGCAGGACCTGGTGCTGAGTCTTAGCTCTGCCTTCCAGTGTAGGTCTGTCAAAAGTCTGGAATATTCCTGTTATTATCAGTGTGTTTGGCTCACTTTGGACTTATCTCAAACTAAACATTAAGAATTGGGTAGGTGTAGTGAAGAGCTGATCATTGTTATTTCCTACAGATCTGTATTTCAACATTTCACTCCAGTCCTAGGGTGTACATATGTCAGTGTAGTCTCTCCTGAAGGGCAGGAAGTTCCTATTTGAGAATTATTTCACTGCAGAGACATTCTCTACCTCTCCAGGCTAGACAGCAAGGTATGTCAGGCTACTTTGAAATAAAATACATTGTGGGTACCACTATAGCAAAGTGTCTGTTTTGGTAAAGTAAATTATGTTTGTCTTGTTGAAATAGCAGCTGAAATAAACACAGTCCTGCTGAGTGTTATTTATTATGTTTGCAGTTGGTTGGGAACGTAAGGACTAAGATGGCCACTGTATGGGGAAAATTTCTCTAAAAAGTCTGAAGATGAGGCAGACAAAAATGGACATGTGAACTATTACTGTAAGGGCCAGACTATAGCCTGCTAATGCTAAATACCTCGGCAGAAAGGAATGTCACTCTTGCCTGTTTTCCCCAGGCTGGAGAACCTACTGGGAGCATGTCTGAGCCATGAGTGTGTTGGCAGTTTCCTTGCATTGTTCTCATGTCTCAACTTTAACTTTCTTTCAGCATGAGCTCAGTTCTGGGAGCTAAAGCACATTGAGCTGTGTCCCAGGGGTGGGAAAGCTCTCAGTTCCTCCTTAGCCATGAGCTTTGTGCTGGCTTGGGAGCTCAGTACCTCCTGCTCACAGGAGCAGTGACAGTGTTTAAGGATTAATTTGTTGGGTTTTTTCCTACCACCACAACTCTGGGACAGCTGGTATTCACCTTGTTTTTATTTTAAGTCTCAGGTTACTGAATCGGGGTGGTGGCAAAGTTTTTTTGTGCAAAATTCTTTGGGGGTCTCATGAGAAGCTGACTCGCTGCAGTTCCCATCCCCTGGGGGCTCTGAGCAGGAGCATCACCAAGTGCTGTGGGCTGCAGCTGAGTCAGAAAGGAGTTAAGCCTCCGTGGTTATTCAATCTCTTGCTGCCAATTATGACGTGTGCTTTCTTCAGAGATTTGTAATGTGTGTAATCCTCCACGTGGAAAAGGACTGAGCTTGCTGAAGTTTTAAATTACCCTAAAGCCAGCAGGCAGGAGACTGGAGCATATGTCTCTGTAAGATGAAGTGTGGGATGCTACTTTATATGGAAAGCTTAGGAAAATACTTGTATTTATCCCCACACTTCAATGCATGGATTATTTCCTTCATTGTGACAATAGTACCATTTTGATTGTAGCAAACAGAACAAAGATTAAAATTATCTCTTCCTTTTAAGTGCCTGCTTTTTTATTTTCTGATCAGTGAAGGTGCTTTGCTTCTTTCTTTATTTAAAGCAGGTGGAGAAAGGGATTTATAATCCTGATTTTTGGCATCTGACCCCAGTTCTGCTCCTGTCTGAGACCTGAGGCAAATTATTACATCTGTTATGGGTGTGTCTACAGGTAGCTTTGAGAGCTTCAAAAATTCCTAGATAGGCTTTATATTGTTACCTGTAATTGTATTTTCTAGCTAAGACTAGCAAAAGTGCTGAGAATGCGTCACATTTAATTGGTTGTTCTTGTCAGAACTGGTTATTCTTTGAAGCAAAGGATGCCTTCTGTGGACATTGTTTCATTAGGAATATTTTTACTGTTTGGTTGCAGGAGAGAGTGCAGTCGATGGAGATGTGGGAGAACAGAATGAGAAACTTTGCAACTTTACAAAAAAAGCTTTACAAATTCAGCTAGATAGGTAAGACACCAACATTCTGAGGTGATCTGAGGCAGTGGCACATGTGGCTTTCTTTGCAGGGGATCTTTTCTCCTTTGAAACAAAAGCTTTCTGCTCCATTGCCTCAAAAGATTCATTTGAGGAGCTGCTGTCCTGTTTCACAGACTTCCATTGGGGCTGGCACTCACAGAATGGAGGGGGTTGTCACCCTCCATATGTTCTGTGGAAATAGAGGCTGTTTATTTGTGAAGGATGAAGCCACTCCCTGTAGAACAGCCTGTGTTTCAGAGTATTTGCTGACAAACAGACAGTCTGGTTAGGGCTGAAACACAATGTTTTCTGAGTCTTTTACGTTTGGAGTGCATGTGCCAATTTCTGCAGCTGTTCTCTCTTTGCAAATCTGCACAGATTCAAGTGTATGGATGAAATATGGATTTTTAGAAGATGGCCCCTCTCATTAAAGCAAACTTTCCTTTCTCAGCTTACCAGAAGTGCCCTCCTTGGTTGACGTGCCTTGTTTATCTGCTCAGTTGGATGACTGCCTCCTTACTATATTGAAAAATCAAATATTCAGGCATGGAACTGTGGCATCCCGCCCACCTGTACAGCTGGAGGAATTTGTGGAAAAGCCTGGAGGTATTTTAGTCCGATGGTGTAAGGTAGGTAAAATATCCTGTGTGAAAATCCTTTAGACTTAAGTTTTTTCTGAAAGAACCCAAACAATCCACTTTGTTTCTGAATTCTCTATGTCCTTCCAAGGACTAATGCACTCCAGTGTGGAGTTTAAAAATTGAGAAGAGGTTTGTATGGAAATGGTGTTATTTAAAGACAAGGTAGTCAAGTGATGGTGTGTGGTTGGTGCTGGGGTTTGTGTCTGCCTGCAGAGACACTTGCTTTAGCAGACCCAGGATGAGGCTGGACCTGCTCTCTTATGCTTTTACTCCTAAACACGTTTGTGCTCCTAGGGAGATGCAGTGGGTAGAAAAAGAAAACATAATTATATTAGCTAGTCCAGTAGCCTTTCTCTTCAACATACAAAAACTCTTTTTGAGTAAACCACTGCTGTGGTCTGATGTGGTTGAGTTGTTGGACAGCTCTATGCTCCTTGGCAGCATCAAACAAACCTTTGTTTTTCTAGCAACAGCCAGTCGTTGTTGGCCACCCTTCCCTTGTAAAGGATGTGGACTCAGGTTATTAAAGCATAGGCACTGCTGTCAGGTGGGGTCTGATTTTCTGTGGTACACACGAGTTCCCTGAATTTGGTTGTGCCTGGGGGATACTGGAGGGATGTTTTTGAGAAGGGGTGTGTGTAAATATCTTTTGACTCAGAGATGTCAAAGAACTGGAAATCACTCCCTGGAACAGTTTATGAAGGACAACACTAGTTTTCCCTTACTGTTAAAAACTGGCAGAGAATTTCTTCTGCAAAGTTGTTTTCAGCTTTTGGCTGGAGGATCTCTGCTAGAATGAACAGCCTTCTGTTAAATGTTTCTTCTTCTGTAGATACTTTCTAACTGTAATAAAATAATTCTGACAACATTAATAACATCTTTTTGTTGGTTCAGACACTGATGTTTGTTGCTTTTCCTTCCTTTTCCTTTTTTTTTTTTTAACAGAAAAGGGTGAGATATAGGCCTGATATTTCTGGGTTGAGAGATTTTAGCCTGTTAGCAACTGCTAAATTTCTCCCAAGGAAAAATTTGTCAAGAAAGCTTCTTCTTAGAACAATCTTAGCAAACAACTATCCTTTCTCAAAACAATCTTTCTCCAGGTAGTGTTTTGCTTTTCTAGTTCTGAAAACATTTTAGCAGTTTCTCTAGTTTAACCAGTGAGATTAGAGAGGTGTCGTTCCTGTTCACCAATCATGTTAGATCTGTATCAGAACACCTTGTAGAAGTAGTAAGAATTGGACAATAAAGTTTTTTTCTATGCTCTTTGCCTTCTGAAATATTCGGAGTCTCTGATCCTTTTTTCATGTCCTACAATGACAGATGTTGGTTCAGACACTGATGTTACTTTCTACAAGGCACACTTTCAGCTCTGAAATACCTTGTGAGTCTGATCACCGGCAGTGCTGTCCTGACGTGTGCCCCTTCAGAGGGGAAAGGAGCAGCAGAGGGGTCCTTTGTGATGCAGTAAATGTTTCTGCAGGTGGATGATGATTTCATACCCCAGGACTACCGGCTGCAGTACCGCAAGAGCACTGCCAGCCCCTTTGAGGATGTGTACGTGGGCTCAGAGACCGAGTTCATGGTGCTGCACATCGACCCCCACGTGGATTACCAGTTCCGGGTGTGCGCCCGCGGGGACGGGCGGCAGGAGTGGAGCCCCTGGAGCGTCCCCCAGATGGGCCACACCACGCTGGTCCCCCACGGTACTGGTCACCCTTGCCTCCTGAGGGGCTGCAGCCTGTGTCATGGGGGTGTCCCTGGCTATGGGGGGGGTGTGTGACATGTGATGAGCTGTCCTTCCATCCTACAATTCATTCTTGGCTTCCTGGGCTGAGGGACACCCAGTGAACCTTTCACAGATGGCTCACTGCTTCCTTAGCCTTGGAAAGCATGTGTGCCAGAAGAAAAGCATTCTTTTTTCTTCTCCCTCACCACAACATAAGCATTTTTGATGACCTAAAGCTCATAACAAGCTCTTATCTTGGAGAGAGGAAAACTTAAATTTTCTCTTCGCTTACAAATTTCTGAGGGCCGTGGGTAATGAAGGCTTTCCTTTTCTTACAATAAGACTTGGCAGGGATTGCAGCAAAGAGTGAACTCCTGGTGAACTCTGAGCTGGAAAATACTTTTCGTAATTGCAATTTATTTGAAAAACAAATCTCTCCATAAGAAAAAGGCAACAAGAGCCCCTGTTCTTAACATAGCTTAAGCTGCATGAGGTGGACTGAGTAGACATTGGGACTGGCTTGATTTTGCACAGACAGGATGAAGTTGAGGGTCACAATTTTTTTGCTTGTTTGTTTGTTTTCTTTAAAGAGTGGACAACTGGTCTGGAGGGTTACAGCTTGAGCAGCCGAAGAAACATAGCACTTCGGAATGATTCTCAGTCATGTGGTGTGCTCTACTCCAAAGCTCCTACTTATTTCTGTGGGCAAACATTAACGTTCAGGCAAGTCCTTGTTGTGTGGCTGGTGTCTGGTGCATCCCCTGTGGCTGTCACATCTGAATTGTGTGTAAACCTGAGGCATGTTTGAGTTTTAAATCAGCTCAGCTCCTGTCAAGGTAGTGTCTCTATGTGACATCTGACCTTCCTTTAGTTCTGCTTCCTGGCTTTGTAGGAAAAACCTGATGTTTTTGTAGGACCTGCACTTACACAAAAAAGAGAGGTGAGTGAACTCCTGAGGGATGGTAAAATATAGCTCATGCTGAGCAGATCTGTGGAATGTTGAACTTCCTGATGTTTTGTAGCAGCTCTTACTGGCTGAAGTCAGTGGAGCTTTTTGCCTCTAGTTCCTTTTAACCTTGGGTTGGGGGGTGCTTTCCTTCCCAGACTATTCACTGTCTCTGCAGAGTTTGGATATGAAAACACTGGTGTGCTGTTGGGATGACAGTCTGGTAACAATGCCTTTAACATGTGAGATAGTTTGTGCTGGTCACACTACTGCTTGAAACTGGCATTAGAAGATCCAGAGTGGAGAAGGGATCTTGTGAATTTCAAGCTTTCCATTTGACACAGAACATGATTAAAAACCTTGGCAGCTTTACTGCCTGTCATCCTATCCCTGAGATGATGCTGTTTAACAGAGTATGAGGAATGTTCTTGTGGGTATGTCAGTTGTGATTACAGACCTCAGAGACTCTGAAGCTTTGTTTCATCTTTTCCCTGGTTAAATAAAACTACTTGCTGTACAGCAGGCAGCCCCCAAAGGCAATTACAAAGGGCTGTTCATGATACTTTCATGACTTAGTCCATGGTGTCTCATTTATCCATTCCTGATAATGAATTATGTTAACTTTAGATGGTTGTAGTGTGAGGATGTATTCAGTTGCCCTGTCTGAGATGGATAAAAAGATCTAAAGCTTTCATTTGAAATCTGTTTCTAGATTTAACTTCTCTTGGCTCAGCAATGCCTGTGAAATTAAAGGCATAACTTTGAGGTTTCCCTTGATTCTCTCTCAGTCCAGTGCTTTTTATCATTTTTTATTGGTAGCATATGAAAATGTTTTGCTTCACATTTTGGTTATGGACTTCTCTCCAAGAGGAGATTGTTTCAGGATGGCAGAGCTCAAACAGGCACGTGTCCACAAGAACTATCGTGACACGAATCTTGAGATTGAAGACAACCTCAAAAATTGCTTTTGTTCCTCTTCCAAGGTCCAGGAGTAGCTTCTTGTTTGGAAGCGTGAGAGATTTTCCTGAGCGGGGAGATGAAGTACTTGGTGCTTGACTTTCTCCAGCTGTTGGAATGCAAGTTATTATTCACAAACAGCTCTGTGTTCAGGACCCAGGCACAGCTTGTCAGTGAGCAGTGAAGCTGTGATAAACACAATGCTTTGTATCTATGTTTTAAAGATAAACTGTGGCAGTTGTCCTGAGGTGAAGCATTTGGCCAAGTTGTAGGAAAACTTCACTGCTTTAGGTCAAGTGTCCTCCTGTTTCCTTGCAGCCTGGGAGCTGCCCTTAGGAGCTGCCCTTTTTTTTTTTTTTTCTCCACAGTGACCTGCTCTTCATCTCCCTAAAGCTTTGTTTGCTGTGGGGAGCCACAGTCCTTGTGGCCAGGCTGGTGATTTGGGCTCACCCAGCAGATGCCCTGTGGTGGTCACACTGACTTGATCAGGAGCTCAGCACAACTCTGCTGACAGCTGATTTTGAGGCAGTGCCTGGGATGCCCCACGGATGGACCTGTCTGTGCTCTGAGGCAAATGGAAACTGGTGGTGCTTGACCAGGTTCAGTGTCTGGGCTGCAGTGGCAGAGACAAGGTTTTGTTGTGCAGCATTTTTGTTGTGCACCAAAGTGAATTTGAAATCTCCTTTAGAGTTGCTTTGGGAAAACATGGTGGATCCTTTCCAAGGTAAAAGCTTTGTGGAGATTCAAGTAATCGTTTTCCCTTCGCTTTACAGTGCAAGGCTATTGCTCTCTTAGTGGCATTCCCAGGGGACTGAAAAACCTATTGGAGTGAAAAAGTAAAACATAGTTCCGATTTTATTTTTGCCTCTAAAGAGTTAACTGATTGTGTGCCAGTCCACTGCTCCCTTTAATTGCTGGTTCCTGAAAGTTTTGCTGAAGTTTTCCTTTTGTTTGCCAACAACCACGGATCAGTCTGTTCTTTCTCTCAATGAAAATAACAACTGCTTTCCTTTCTAGCAAAGACCATCTGAATTTCCTGAGTCACTCAGGCTCTCTGTAAAGTAGGATTTAGCACTTTTGACAGGTGGCAGTACAACAGAAAGGACTCAAGTCCAGAACAGCCCTTCAGTGTACGAACTGTGCAGCCTCACTCCTCTGCTGGGGCCCAAAGGGAACTGAGTCTCTGGTGATTTGCACAGCTTGTTTGCATTTTCTTCAGAGACTGTTTCCCCAGAATAAAACTCTAAATACAGCTGAGCAGAAGCCAGACATGTAAATGCTCTTCTAGGCATTGCTTGGTTTGCATCAAGCTGATTTATTACAAAAGCCCAAAGCAACACCCCATCCTCATCCCGTTACAGCAGAACACACCAGAGTTCAAAAAACTTTTTTTAGTCATGCTTATTAAATCCCCGCTGAAACTACAGCTGTCTTGCCATAATACTTGATGCTGACCTCTAGTGTGGTATAGCTGATGGTCCAGCTGAGCATATTGTCTGCTTCGGACAACTGGAAATCATTTTGAAAGGTCACTTCTAAGCTGTGACAGTGGAGAACTGTATTAAGTAGCACTGGAAGTTTACAGGAAGCAAAGGTTTGCTTCATATTTTGTGCAGATTAGTAGAGTATTGCTCAGTGGAGCTCTTGGGAAGGCTGGCAGGAATTTTGGTCATTCAGCAGGGATCTCCCAAAAAGTTTGGATGAATTTGTTAAGAGCCCTGGAGCACAGTACAGCGGTCTGGAGTGACTGTCTGGATTTCATGGTATGTTTTGATTTAAAGCTTCAGGTTTTGACTTAACTTCTTGCTTGTTAGAATTGAGACCGTGGGACAGCCAGACCGCCGGGACAGCCTGGGAGTGTGTGTGGAGCAGCGGAACGGCGACGACTCCCTGCAGCGGGACAAAGCCGTGTGCATCAGCACAAATGGTGAGTCTGAACCACGGAATTCCTTCCCAAAACCCACAGCCCCTGGCTCTTTAGATCCCTGCATTACATATGAGCAGCTTTCATGTATGTGCTGCTCATGCAGTTAAAAATCTTTGGTGAGATCACAGATCTCCTCTCCCTGCTTGCAGTTACTGCAGCCTGTTCCATGTGACGAGAAATGCAGCAGGGGTACTTCCCTATTTGCCTGCAAAAAATAGAGAGATGTGGTCTTGCACATTAGTATGTACAGAAAATGAGAAATATTGTTAGATCTGCTGACTGTTTCAGGGGCAGTATTTGTAAATGGAAAAGAGATGACAAACCAGTTGCCTGCTGTCACTTCTGGCTCGACTGTGACATTTGACATGGAAGTTGTGCAGTTGGGATCCTGCAGCAACGAGGGAGGAAACTTCAAGCTTCGAGTAACCATCAGCTCTAACAACAGAGAAGTGGTCTTTGACTGGGTACTTGATCAGTGCTGTGGCTCTTTGTATTTTGGATGTTCATTTTCATATCCAGGCTGGAAGGTTTTGGTCTTTTAGCAGTGAGTAAAGGGATTTTTTGTTCTTGCTGTAAAGTGTAATGTTAAAAGCTGAGTTTCCAGCTGTTTGACAACAATCTGGTAACAAACCCCTGTCTTTATAGTACTTGAATGCCATTATATTGTACTTCATACTGGATTCATTTAAACAATAATTGTGAAACATTGGATTTGTTACTCTGAAAAAAGCTAGAAACAAGCATTTGTGTAGACAAATTAATTTAAGCAGTCCATCAGACCTTTCCCTTTTTTCCTCTAGACTTGATTTTTGTCAGTATTTCATTGTACTCGTCTCAGGGTACGCGTGTTGTGTAGAATTAACTGCTTAAAGCTGCTGCTCTGTGAAATAAGCATTTTAGGGGTGGTAATGGACCAAAGTTGTATTTATACCACTCAGAGCACAGTATTTAGAGCAGCGAGGTCCTGCTATGCTTCCTTGTGCACGATGCTGCCTACGGAGACGAAGTGGGCGGCGGTGCCCACCCGCGGCAGCCGCTTCTCCGCGCATGGTACTGTTCATCCCTCCACAGCAGGGATTCTGAGCCAGCCTGGGGCTCGGGGGGAGCCAGCCTGTTACTGTCTCACTTAAGTGCCTTATTTCTATACTTCTTGAACTCTTTTCTGTGTTGTCACTTGGAATATGTTTTCTAGAGCAGCTGCATGGTGATGTTTACATTGACCATGCACGGCTGCCTCAAGCAGACCAACAGCCAGAGCAGGATGTTATCCTGAACCTCCCTGAATGTCTTCCCTGATTACAATTCACACAGAGCCTGTGTCAGAGCAAGTCTCAGTGATTCGGTACCTGAGCTCAACCTGTGGATTGACAGCTGTGATTCCTCAGAGCCCTCCTAACACTCAGAGACAACCTTCTCTTACTGTCTGACAACACAAGTGCTGTTGTGATGTGCAGCATTCCTGGCAATCCCAAAATCTACCTGGGACCCTGGGCAGTCAGTGCAGGTGTGGCCCAAGCACTGCAGCCAGATTGCAACTGCTGCTGAGCTCCACAGAGTAAGGGAGATGGGTTTTGGGTGGGCTTCAGGCAGACCCCGCCTGCACAGATTCTAACCTGGGGCAGTCAGAATTGAAGAGATGGTGGTAATTAAGCTATCTCCTCCATAGAGGAATTAGTGTGAATTAAATGACTTGGAATTCAGAAGTTACATAAAGGTACACATTTTTCCTTCAAGGAGTAACTAAGATGGATAAGCTCAGTCTCAAAGAGAGCCTATTCCTGGTCAAAAGACTGCAATTCTACTGGATTTAAAGAGTATTTAAAAGTAACACTCACTGAGGGGCTTCTTACCTCAAGTTCAATTAAAATTAAATATATTTTATCATGTTAGAATAGCACTATTTTTATAAAGCCTAGACAATCATACTGCCTTTCCTTCAGTGGCAATGTGCTACATTAGCCCTCTATGCTACCATAATAAGCTTAAAGCATAAAAGCTTGTTTTAAAACTAATTAACATTGCTATTACTCACACTGTCAATATGAAAAGATCAGTCATCGTGCCTGAATTTTTTCCCAAGCAGCTGTAGCAGGGGCACAAGAATTTCAGACAAGCAGAATGGCTGATGGTATTCATACCACTTACAAGAGAAAAAAATGTGTGTGTATTTAGATGAGTGCAAAGAACCTGCACAAGGCAGAGTTAGGTTGGAATTGGCTGGAAGGCATGAATTGAGGGAGACTTAATTCCTGCAGGTCAGATCATCCACCAACAGCAACAAAGGGCCTGCAGTGCTCTTAGTTCTTCAAGCTTCACTAGTTCAATGTTAGGGAAAAAGAGAATACTGGCTTATCCTGTGATTTTAGTGTTACTTCAGTTCTCCTGTGAAGTGTTTTCAATACTTTTACAAAAAGGTTCAGTAGACGAAAGTGTCAGTCCTGCTCAGAGGGTCGGGCTGGCACTCCAGAGAGTAGCTGACTTAAATCTTGCTCCATTGTAATAGTGCTGACAGTTCTACTTAACGCACTTCAGGTATCAGGTACTAGTTGTAACTTAGTAACTAGTTGTACTTTTACCCTATGGAAACTAAAATTGTGACTATCCACACTTCTGAGGTACCAAGGGGTCAGGTACCTTTTCATCTGCTTTTGGAGGGGCTGGTCAGACTGTAGATTCTGCAGGATATTTACTTATATATTAGAAAATAAAGCTTAAACCTTGAATTCAGGTACTTCCAGAGGTGGCAATGCTGTGTCAGGTTGTTCAGAACATACATGAAAGCAGCTGAAGGTGACTGTGAAGGGCCATGAGAGACCCCTACTGCTGCCCTAGGGAGCTGGGGAGGGCAAGAGAAGTTTTTCTGCCTTCAGGCTTTAGCTGTGTGTTGAACGAGGGCAGTTTGCCAATGGTTCTTTTGTTGTTGTGGCGGTGGTTTTGTTTTTTATTTGAACTTGGCACAAGCCTCACTGTCCAAATTGCCAATGAGGTACTTTCACAGCCACCTCTTGGAGCTGCACCTCATCAGCAAGGGAAGAGTGAAGAGTCTCAGGGCAAGAGACTCCAGCACTAAAGGAACAAAGAATGCAAAGAAGCGGAAGAGGCTTGAACTAAAAGGTGTAAATTCTGTTCTTCCGCAGCAGAATTCAGCTGGATGGAAAACTTGACACTTCCTGTACAATTTGCACCTCTATCTCTTGGAGCCCTGCAAGCAAGAGTGTTAATGGCTTATGAAATCCAATCCTGAAAGTTGTTTTCCTAAGCTAGTACATTCACTTACCTCAACTAAGACTTATGTGTCAAGAGAAATCTGATTTTTTTTAAATAAAAGTTTTATCCCTCAACTGTGTATGGTCTAGGAAATTATTTATTGGGGCATAAAGCTGAGCACCACAGCATTCTAACAATATAAGAAAATGTTTTCTAGAGCAGTGCAGTCACCTATAAGAGTTTCTCCCTATTTATTTTTTCCTATTTATTTAATCTTCTGTCCCTCAGAAGTCCCAAACAATTTATTTCCAGGTTGCCTACCTGTGCACTTACCTTTATTTCCAACTTTTAACTGACATCTCTTACAAAAATACTTTTTCCCTTATTTCAATAAAATTTGTTACATCTGCAAGCTATTTCCCTCCATATTCCATCACAGCCAATTTGTCTCATCTCCATTTTACTGGAGATAAATCCGTTCCCATCTCTTACTGGTGCATTCTGTGGTGCAACTCTTACACATCTGTAGTTTTTGGCTAGCAGCAGAGGTATTTAATCACCTTCAAATAAAGTCCCTGTTGGACTAACACACAGCTTTACTTCATTCCCTTAGTTCTGCTTTACCTGGAGCCTGTTCAGTTCTTTGGTCTCTGTTAAAGGAAAAACAGCTTGTGAAACTGCTAAGTGAAGTTGCTGACTTGGCAGCTTTCTCTCATGAATACTCCATTCACATGAGCTTTCTTCATGACAAGGTGCCAAGTGTTTCTCCTCCAGACCTGTAGCTTCACTCTCAAATTGAACAGCCTAAAAACTGCAGGTCAGAGTCAGGGAAGGACTTACCTGCTCAAAAGCCTTCATTTTCTTGGATGTGAAACCACAGTCAGATTTGTAACGGGGAACACCTCCACTTGCTGATGATGGCACCAGACTTCTGTGAATTGAGAAATCTAACTTGGAACAATATTGTCAAATTTGCTGTCACAGAATGCCTCCTGTATTCCCAAAGCTAAAATCAGATTTCTGTTTTCAGGGATTGTATGGTTTGGGAGTTTTGTTGATAAATAAAACAGTTCAAATCATGGGCAACTGCTTAATTCCAGGCAGTGAATCTTTACTCCACCCCTCAAAATTCAAGGGCTACATTCAAGACACACTACAAGCAATGTACGCTGAAGGTTAACAATTCATCTACCCTTTTGAATATAGTATTTAATGCACTGAATTAAATACTTAAATCATATTAGGTTCCAGGTTGGGGTTCACAAACCTGTTGTAATCACAAAGTACAAAACGTAATTTAAACCTGCCACGTGCACACTGAAGGCCAGATGAGGAGGACCTGGACAATGTTAGAGACAAGAACACACTGCCCAACAGCAGCCTGAGGTCCAGTTTGCAGAGCCCAGCTGGCACAACCTGCATTTCAGGATCTGAATCCTAACACACAAAAAGGTTTCCAGTGTCTGCCATTCCACAGTCACTACTTGGCCAAGCAATGCAATTCCTGACTTGTCCCACAGTACCTGGAGCATCCATCCTCTGCAGTCCCAGGGAAATGGGATTGAAACTGACACCTATTTAAACTTTACTCCATATAAGCCAAATACTTCGTAAAATGATTTAAAAATTAACGACTTGCATGTTAAAACTACACAAATCTTAGTTCTGTAAGTGACAACACAAGCGATGTTTCATTTGCACTTCTATCAATTACAGCTCTGCACAGTAAAGCACAAGTTATACCCATCTCAGGTATTCAAGTTCTACCCCAAGAAAGAAGAATAAAAGTTGTTATAATCTGGCTAAACCCCTGGAAATTCATGGAGATACCTTAAATAGAGCTGTAACGATCTGGCAAAGGAGAACACATATCCCAATTTTAAGTCATGCAGAAGAGAGTTTATAGAGGTGCTACTTGAGGTCTCTGCACGTGGAATGACTGGACAGCCATCAGGGCAGATACTGTATTACTGAACTTCATGTACAAAAGCTGATTTCAAATAAAACATTTAATGAAAAACAATGGTTCATTTAAACAGCTGAACTTGTTTTAGGTTTTTTTTGGGGGGGGGAAGGTTTTCTTTTGTTTTTACATCTACTGTAGCATTCAAATTCTTTTTCACCAGCCTACATGGCATCTTCAAAGGTACAAATAGAGAAGGCATCTTTATAAATAGAAAACAAGGGGATTTTTTCAGCTTTTATTATAAATTGACATGACATACAAAGTTTACTGAACAGAAGTAATTTCATTACTATTTTTGGGGGCATCACCAACTTTTTGTGCAAACAATGCTAGCCTTCTTTTAAGCATTAAGAGCATAACTGCTTAAGAAATGACATAAGCAATAATTCTAGAACTACATCTCCCCTAAAATAATCTATTTTTTTACATATGTGCACAGCTTTAGCAAATTAAAGCCAGAGAGAAATGCATGATGTACTATTCAGAGGCATAATTAGAGTTTGCTAAAACTCAAGAGAGCTGGCAATTCAAGGAGTTTGTAATGAAAAGCTGCAGTTTCCCTCTTTCCTATTTTGTACACAAAATCAGTGACTAAGAACTTAATACTGGATGACGAATCACATCCACACCATTAGTTAAATAGTCTCACAGTTAAACACATCTTAAGGACCATCAAAATCAGTATTTACATTTTATAAATTTCTGAAGACACCATTAGAAAGCTTATATACCCCTTCAACAAATAGGGAACTGCATCTCATGGTGATGGAATGAAATTAAAAAAAAACAAACCTGTATTTACAGCAGCATTGTTCCTTTATAAATAAAGAATATGAAAAATGAAATATTTTAAGGATAATAAAAAATTGAGGTGATGTCACTCAACCACAGTGCTTGCTGGAATAAAACCCTTCGGTGCTGATACTGTACCAGTAGTGAAACCACTTTCCATTGGAAAAAATCTGTAAACGTATGCATAAAATGTGTTAACAGCAGTGCAAAACTGCTCAAATATAGTTTAGTCAGCATCTTAGTATCTGTATTGAATACAATACATCACAGAATACTTACATAAGAAGTGCAACACATTTTCTGGTCCAATTTTACAGTGCATTTTTCCCTCAAGAGTGGCATCTCGAAAGCCGAAGCTAAACCCACGGCCTGGCCTTGCAGTCTGCGCTGAGGCGAGAACTCTGCGGGAAGTTGGCGGCGCAGCGCCTGCAGACGGACACGAGGCTCCGGCCTTAGCATGGCACCCCAGGATGGGCGGCCCCAGGCACAAGGGGCTGCACCCAAATCCTCTCTGTAGCTGTGTAAATGTGTAATAAAAATATAAAGGAGCTAAATGTTCAAGTTTAAAATGGTACACTGGGCGATCAATACATCAGAATTATCCACAAAACCCAAACTGCTGGTTAAACCTCAAAAAGCCAAGGTGGTACTTCACTGTGTCTGGAATGTGAAAAGCCAAGATCTTTCCAAACAGGCACAAGACCAAGGAAGTGTTAAGTTCACCAACTTTGCTAATTTTTAGTGTAGAAAAAATTGATTTATAATTTATGATCAATTGATAAATGATTTCAAATACAAGGATCAAGGTTAAACTGTAAATAGTCAGACATTATTTTCACAAAAAGCTAACTGGAGAATTTCTAAATAAGAAAAGCAGAAACTGTATCCCAATTCCCTTTCCCTAACGTTTCACAACTTCATGGTAGGAAAAACAGCCAGATACAGATGCAAAAATCTTAATATAAAAACGGTTTTACATATACTTAAATTATGTAAATTCCATAAAGTTCTTAAGACACTAATTACTAAAATTACAAAAAGATTTTTATATTGCTCTTCATGCTCAAACTCTTAGAATATTGTCATTACATCACCAAAACCAATATACATGTAGTACTTGCATAAGTAACTGAATAAAAACCCTGTTTAAACAATATCCTTGTTGAAATCATTTATTTCCATCCAGCAGTGCCTGTTTGGAATCTCTGTATCTCTGTGTGTAATTCTTTATAGAGCTCATGCACCCTAGAATGTCACTTCAATGCTTGTCCATTGAATCACAATTGACTTTTGACTTCAGAGCTTCTGCTTCTTGCTCTGTTTCGTGACACCTGAGATGCTTTCCACCTCTGAAATCCTCTCTCTCATGGTATTTTCACTGTATCCATTTGCTGTCCCACTTTGCTCCTCAGAAGATTCCTCGTCTGTTGGGGAGGCTGATTCTCCTTTCTCCAACTTCTGCTGCATTTCTCGGAGCCTGGCCACAGCTTTGTCTATGGACATGATGCTGATGAGGTTAAAGTCATGCATGCTGACCAGGTGGAGCATAAAGTTTCGACACAAGTTCTTCTTAATGATTTTTTGTCCATAATTTTCAACAAACAGCATACAGGCATGATTCATTTGATTGTCAGCAATAAACCTGTCAAATAAGAAAGCCATCATTATGAAAGCAGAACATTTTCAAAACCAGAAAGACTCTACAACATGATTTATCAATGTAACTGCAGAGAGCAGCTATTACACAGTCCAGTATTTTTTCTTTTCAAAGCCCAAACGCTACTAGGCACAAGAAGTTCTTTAAAAGTTTAAACTCTCAAAAGCTTATTACAAATTATCCTTTAATGACCCTTTCCTAAACAACTAAGCCAGCTGAATTTTAAGTATTTAGTGAATTGCAATGCAAAATGGTCAACCAAGTCTATACTATAATTTATATGTATCAAAACTAAGCACAGCAACATACCCGTGCTTCATAACATGAAGATTCCATAATTTCATCACTTCTTTCTCTCCTTCGTTAACATCAGAAAATTCTTCAATTTGCTGGAGATTGGGAGGAAGTATAGGGAAAGAAACAAACACACCCATCAGAACTGCAGATCTGCTGCCAAGTTGTGAGAACATATCCAAAATTCAACTTACACACAGAAATATATATAGAAAATTCAGGCTCTGCCTGAATTTTGACTCAGTCAAAAAAGTTAGAAAAGTGTCATTTGGTGTAGAGGCTTCTGATGATAAATTCTATCCTTATTATATACAGCCCAAACTTTGATAATCTGATTCCAGCATCTCCTCTTTGAAGGAGAAAAGCAACCACAGACAATGGAAACTTGTTCGAACACAAGGAGACTGAACTAACTTTGTTTTTTTCAAGTATGCCTTCAGTTTGCAAACTTTGATTCCATGAATTTGCATCAACAGTACTTCACCAAAATTTTCTGCTCCTAAAATGCAGAGTTTTCCCAACATATGCCCAATTGCTCCTCAAAACAACTGCAGATCATCTTTTAAAAACCACAGTCCACTTAAAATAGCTTTGTACAAACGGAATACTTACAGTAATGGTTTTCTCCCGAAGCCATTCTGGGTCCTTCTCATCCTCACTGTCCACCTCCATCTCCTGGGGGCGGAGGGGCAGGCAGGTGTCGCTGTGGAAGTAGAGCCGGTTGTGCCCGCTGCTGTACGTCCGCTGCTGCTCCACCTCCCCATCCTCTGACTCCAGGAACTCGGACATGCTTGCTTTCGTGCGCTTTGGCCTGCCAAAGGAGAAGTCACTGCTGTCACCAGCGCATCAGAGATGCAAATGCTGAGACCCATCACTGATTAACACAAACTATTTTAAGCTCTAGCTTGCAAAAATGTTGGGAAGGGGGAATCTCCAGCAATGAAATAATCCCCATTAAAAATCCAACAGCTCCTGACCCTCCAACCCTCCAACTTCACCTTTTGGGGAAGAAAGGTTTTAGGGTAAGGCAGTTAAAGAGACCTACATTGTTATGAAGAGGTATGTCAACTGGAAAGATATAGAAAAATCATGGATGATGTTATCTTCCTTCAGTTACATTCTATTTAGTCCTAACAGTGAAATTTAGCACTGTGTATACATACCTGCAGATTCACAAATCCCCACATTTCACAAATCTGGCTTGAAGGTCAAATAATTCTTTACAGAAAGAGTGGCTGGGCATTGCAATGGGCTGCCCAGGGAAGTGGTGGAACCACTGTCCCTGGAGGTGTTTAAAAGACTGGAGATGGCATTCAGTACCATGGATTAGTTGACAAGGTGGTGTTAGGTCACAGGTTGGACTTGATGATCTCCAAGGTGTTTTCCAGCATAGCTGATTTCATGACCCACGCACAGAGCTTGTTGGCCAGCTCCCTACCTGCAAACCAGGATGTGTGTGATTGGAGTTCTTTTGACGGGCCCGTTGCGGCTGAAGGCGAAGCCGGGCTGGCGATGGATGTCCTGAGGGTTCCCTGCGTAGGAGCCATCGTAGCACTCATTGATGGACACATCTATCCGAGCACCTTTTGGATGATACTGCAGCACAGTTGCAAATACTCAGCAGAGAGTAATGCCAATGCATCAAGAGGTTTAAACAAGTAACCTTTAAATTCTGGATACCTTAAATATCACCTGTCGATAACCTGATATAGCTTTACATAGCTCTAAGTTTCCTTTCACAACACTCAAATAATTTTTAACCTTTAGAAGCAAATTGCTCTAAACCTTCCTTGCTCTGTACTATTTTACTGTTTTACATAAAACCACTCAAAACTAATTATAAAATTAAGGAGAAAATATCAGCGAAAGATTGCTAGCAAGAACATTTCTGTATTTCCTAGAGCTTCAAGAGACTTCCAACATAATATAATTACATTGCTTTTTACATCAAAGAACACATTGATGCAAAAGCAGTAGCTACATTTAGAATTCAGCCTCCAGTGGTCAGCATTATTTAATATATATTTTTTTAAAAAAGAAAGAAAATCAAACCCACGATATTTCTGCTCCATGTAACACACAAACATTCACAGAAAGCAGCTTCTAACCTGTAGATACAGTCCTAGAACTTACTAAGCTGGGAACAGAATCCCTGCATTTGTAGTATCTGTGACAGACTGTAGAGAGCTTCACAGTGCTGAACTACAAAATGATTACTTACAACATAATTGAAGATAAATCTGCTGTGGCAGAGTTTAAGGTGTTTGAGTAAACTATAGAGTTTCCGACAGTTCAGTGTGCACCAGGGGCAGTGCAAGTCGTCGCGGGCCTCAGTCTGCTGCCTTGTGTTGTTGTTGTAAAGGAACTGATGCCAACAAAGGAACAGACAGAGCAGAATGAGCACCAAATGAGTTTCATTCATTAATTTCCAACCCCCAAAATCAAGTTGGATGTCGTTACAGGAGACCTCTACAGCTCAGTGTATAGAAACACTGGTATTTCAAGAATATTTTTTCCCACTGGAGACCCATCTGTCCCCCTCCAGAAGTCTAACAAGGAATGTCCTTTGTCTTTCAGAACATCAGATGTACCCCCAGGAAGACTAGTCTTCTAGAATACTTCCATAAAGAGGAGTCTGTGGAATGTCTTTCAGTTTGTGAATCTTGGACTCTTTAAGGAATCCACCAAAAAGGCAAATGTAAATTTCCACTCAGCTCCCAAGCAAACATTTTAATTCCACACAATATTTAGATTCTAGTTTTTTCCTCTAATGATTATTTTCAATACCTGGTAAAATATTCGCAACTTCTGTCGAGGTTCATTTAAAACATCTCTCTCTTTTCTTGTTTGAAGGTCTGTAGGCAATGATTCTTTCACAGCTGAAAAAAACCACATGTAGACACATTTCTTTGGTGCAGAGGAACAGACAAACATTATTTCTTACCCAAGTATGGAAGTTCTGAGAAGGGCACTGCTGCTGAAGGAAACGGGCTACTTGAACATCCTTTGACATAAGTAGCTTCTACCAGCAACAAGCAAGTCTGGATGCTTGGCTTCCTTCACAAACCTACAGGCAAACCCACTTCTAACACAAAATTATCTCCAGTGTTGGAGAATCATTCAGAGAACTTAAAAATGGTCCAGTAAAAAGCAGCATTTTTCTTCCTCCATTTAAGCAGAGAATTCATTATATATAGCTAAAAGCTGGGAAATAAAAACCATTCCTGCTTTCAGATTGCTGCATTCAAACACATCACTTAAATTTGATTTCAGAAGTTCCACAAGTCTCTTAACAGGCAGTAGAAATGTATGTAAACACACAAAATATTTAACTGCAACTTTAACCCTTGAACACTATTTGTATGTGTAATGGCACTGCTCAGTTGCTTCTGAGTCTCTTCCATACACTTTAATCTATAACAGTATTTGATTTCATACAGTTAACAAGAAACCCCACATAACTAAGCAGGTTTATAAATCTGTCTTCAAGATAAACCAAATAATGACCCTACTTGCTGCTGAATAGTGATAAAGATGGGAAAACAAGGCTCAGCTCTACTGACCTAACTTTTAGAAGATGCACCTATTTTGTATTTAATATTTTGGAGAAGAAAGGAAATTTTATCTTCTTTCTGTATGAGAAAGAGAAGGAGGCCTGACACTTTAGCCTGCATCACATCAGGGAAATCCCAATTCCATCACTAGGATTTCAGTTACTTTCAGAACTTTGTAATTACAGCAAAGTTTAAGCTGCCATATTTAGAAAGTCTTTGATGTTTTTATTCCACTGGTCTGCCTTGGGAAATATGCCAAAGTAAAATGACAACACCAAATTTATATACTGGATTTTTATCAGAATCTCTGATAGAAGTTTTGTACAGTTTTCACTGTCGTAGTATTCAGACACTGCAAACAGCAGAACCATAATAAATACCCTACAATGCTGCACATTACAGTACAATGTATTTGTGTATAAGAGTTGGCTGTACTATTTGGGAATGTTGCTCTGGGTGTAACTTTATCAATTTACTGGAACATTTAGCTTTTCTGATGGAAGAAAAAATGGGTTCCAGGTTACACTGGCAATACAGTCTTGCCATGTTCCTATTGCCTCTACATTTATTACAGTAGACTACCACACACCTTCTGGAGTTAGTCAACTCAACTCTCGTTTCTTTTGCAAGTCTGAGCATAAAACCTGCCTAACAAATTACAATACAGGTCTCAAAGAAACTCTAAAATACAAGGAAGCCTGGTACAAGGAAGTAAAGAGAAAGCAGAACAATTTCTATAGGTAAAGTTCAACGACCTCCCACATTCTGTTGGAATTACTTCATATCTGTGTGCACTGTCAGCCACTCATCCTAACGGAAGAAACCCAAATGTCTGCAATCCCTAGCTCAGGTAAAATACTCAATTCAGGAAACAGGTATCAGTCTTATTTAAATATTCTTGTACTCTTTCCAAAGAGAAAGATGCCTGTAGGTTGGCTGAGGATGTGAGGGGACAATGCTAGATATTGGCTTCTGCACAGGTAGGGTGAAATTCTTCTTGCTCTCACTTTTTTATCACACTAAAGCTCTAAAAGCAGCACTAAGAATCACCACTCTTAGAAAGTCTCACCATGAAGTTTCTCAACATTACTGTAACACAGCTGCATAAAAACCATGTTTGGAAAAGCAGTGCTTTCCTCCTAACAGTAATTTTCTTGCTGTCACTACTCCGTCTCCAAAACATCACCAAACTCAGACTGAAATGCCACTTTAGACAAGTTCTCCAAAGCACTATCAGCTCTTCACTAGTGGTGCCTCACTGCACATCCCAGAGACTAAGCCTGTGGACAGAACCACTGCACTCCAGATAACCACTTCTACAGCAGGGACCTAGAAGATTCCTTACTCTGAGTCCCAATCTAGTTACAAGCTTGGAAATGCTGATTACTCTGAAGTGAACCGAGTGCCACTCCAGAGTCTAGGTGTGTTCATAGGTGTTGAAACAACAGGTGCAGCCTGTTGCTCTCTGTATAACTTAAGTTCTCCAGATGTCCTTGGGCTTTACCTGCCAACACAAAGTTCTAATCCAAAGACACTAAACTGGGAGTGAGACAAAAATAAAGATGGCATCTAGGCCAATTTTCCTTCCAGTTTCTATACTGAGCATGAAGCCATACAGGCTGGAATATCCCTCTGGCCAGTCTGGGTCAGATGTCCCAGCTCTGTGTCCTCCCAGCCCCTTGTGTTCCCTGGCCTCTTTGATGGTGGGGTGGTGTGAGAAGCTGCAAAGTCCTTGACTTAGTCTAAACACTGCTTAGCAACAACTAAAACATCAGTGTTATCAACATTATTCTCATCCTAAATCCAAAACACAGCACTAAAGCAGCCACTGAGAAGAAAATCAACTCTTCCACCTGAAACTAGGCCACCTATAAATGCAGAAACTTACAGAACACTAATTGGAGTGAGTAGGGCAAATCAGACAATCCCAGAAATCCTAGTGATGGATTTTCCCCAATGTATTTCACAGCAGGATTTACAAGCATTGTATATAATCTCTTCAATATTGCCTTGATGTTTAGCTTTTAACCTTAAAATATTTACAAAATATGGAAGACAACACAGCCCACCCAGTTTTGCCTTTTCCTGTGGAGAATTACCTGAAGCAGCTGCACCCATGAGCCCTAACCACACAGGGGTTAAGCAGATGATTATTCAGCAGCAAAACCAAAGTTTGCTTACCTATAGTCTGAGTAGGTTTAACAGAATTGGGCTTGTTTTCTTGAGGGAGGCTTTCAGAATTTCGTGTTGCAAGAGGCTTAGCTATAGGAGCTGTAGACTTATCATTTGTGTCTCCTGTCCAACGAAGAGTAAACTGAAGTGTAGGTCCCTGAGAAAAAGTTTCAAATGGAGGTAACCTCTGGAGAGTGGAGGGAAATAAAAAAAACCAGGAAAATAAGTGTCTTCACAAAAACAATCATGAGAAAATATTCACAGAATGTAGACTGATGTAATTTATTTTAATGCATGTAAAGGGTGATCAGGATAGTTGAGCTTATAACTGTACTTTTACTATATAATTTGGATCATCTCTGCTTTTTTCATAATTATATGATCGTGTTGAGACAAAAATACTTTGCAACCATCTGGAATCTTCATGTTCTTCTCTTCAATCACTTACAACTCATACTCTCCCAGGACACGTGAGCATGACTATGTAAGTACATACAGTCACTGCATCACTGAGTGTTGATTCACCTGAGTCAACAACTTGCCTCTTCTCGACCCTTCCTCCTACACTGACACATCCTCTTGTTTTCATCACTACATTTTATCAGCATTCTCTTAAGGTATGCACATAAGATTACCCCTGTCTGGGTTCCCCTTTCTTTCCCTTTAAATATTCTGCAGTTTGCTCCTTTTGCTACGTCCAACTTGTTAGAATAGCATTTAAACTGCCTCATTTTCTAGGTCAGGAATTCAGAAGTCACTGAAAAGACACAGCTGCCATACTTACAGTAGTTGACATCTGCCTGTATTAATGATCCAGTGTAGCCAAAGTTTTCTAAACTGACAGCTAAATTAAAATGTATGTCCATACATTCCCAATGAGAATTATTTCCTGTGAAGACAGGTCTCTTGGCCACTAAAACAATCCATACCTTCCCATCCAGAATTGTTTCCCATGTTGCTCTTTTCTTACTAATGGGACACTCTTCCATTTCCTGCATGGCCACTTCATATTCCCCATCCAGAAGTTGCAAGCGTCTGTCAAGACAAAATATGAATTATGTGTCAAAAAGCTCTTTTATTGTTTGTCTATTAAAAAGCACTATTTCACAGTAATCAAATTTCCATGAACCTAAAGGCATACTTTCAGGCAAATTTATTTGACTGGGTCTAAATCTTAGGCAAACATCATGCATAACAAAGAAAAATGTTAAAGACTAAACCAAAAATATATACATTTTTATGCATGATTTGGTTCTGCTGCAAATCAGTCTCATTTATACAACAGCATGCCTGAGAATGTCCTTATCATCACCACAAAACTATCTAATGGTTAATTTACTGTTTAGCATCCTGAAGTTCTCCAGTGGAATTAAGTAATAGAAAAGAAAAAAATACTGTCAAGACTTCTAAGAAGATACAGATTAGAAAAGGACATTTCTTCAAAAACCAAACTCTTCTCAACATATACTTCTAAAACCCTATTTGGATAAATAACCATTTTGTCAGAATTAGTTGGAGCTAGTTTAAGCAGCTTTTTATTCAAGCTCTGTTTTTATTGATAAAGAAATCATCTAAACACCTACCTCTACCTGGGACCTGCATTTGCCACAGAAAAAACTCTTATTCTCACGTTCTCTATTTTGGCTGTTGGCACTATGAACCTTTGCAGCACAAGCAACCAAAATACCCACCCATGAAATGGTCTGGTCCTTCTCTTTTGAACTGGATCTAGAGTGCTCTAAGCTACTGACACCTGAGTTCACCCCACTCCACCTTCTTCAAAATACATTAAGTAGTATCATGATAAAAAAGAATTAAACTACATGACAGAGTAAGCCTGTTACAATTTTAACTACTTGTTTGACTGTCCTGTAGTAACAGAGAACACTTCTGTAGCTGTCAACAGAATGAGACCTGTGACTACATCAGCAACAGTCTGGGCATGGAAAAAATTATGGCACCCAAGAGAGTGTAAGCACTACGGGTATTTCAGAGACCTTTTCTATGTTTAACTTTTTAATTATGCTGTCACTGATCTTTAACAGAACCAGAGAAATTACATCATTCCAAAACTGGCAAGGAACAGACAAATGGATGCAATTTCACAGGACAATATTCAAGTTCCCAGATGGGAATTATTTACAGTAATCACCGAATAGGTCTCAGTATAAAATGTGTTATGAAACCTGTAGGTGTTTTTAAAAAAAAAAAAAATAACAAGCCTAAGTTCTTATTGTAAATAACAACTAAAATGCAGCCAAAGACAACCTACACTGTCACAAAGAACATATTAAGTTTATTATTAAATTTCTAATGATTAACAGAAGCTATATTTGCTTTTACAATATTACCTGTTTTTATCAAATACAGTCATTTGTGCTACAAATGTCTTTTCCCCATCTTCACGATTTGAAGAGTTTCTTTTTCTTCTCGCTGGAAGCTCCTCATTGACATCTGCACATAAGAAATATGGTATTCAATCATTATATGAGCAGAGATTCCAAAGATTCAACAGTCTATATGCATTCACAAATATAACTGGCTATTGATTGTGTCAGATGTGACACACAATAGAGAAGGACAATGCAATAAAAGAGCACTTAGCATAACAGTAATCATATTTTAGGTATGTTCTCGTGTATTTATAATTTCATTGTATTATTCTGTCAGCCTAAAGAATTTGGGATTTGATCTTCCTCCTCTTGTGGCTATAAAGTAGTGAGAAAAAAAAGTTTTTCATTCTATATGTACTCTCCAAGGCTGTAATGTTTGTGTTGTAACACATCTCAACAGGATTAAGAAAATAGCTTTTAAAAATTTGTTATTGAGGTATTTTTCTATTGGCTTGTCATTTAGTTTTGCTGAGAAACACTGACAGCATCCACAGTGACTCAGTACTGACCATTGTTGGTGGAGGAATAATGATACTGTCAGTGACCACAGGGCTCTCTTGCACTGTTCACCCTCTAACAGCATTGCCTCACACCTTCAGCATCACATTAGTAACAAGTGGTGTTAAATTTACACAAAACCAGAAGCACAATTTCTAGCTATCAGCTGAATTTCAGCCTGATCTCAAAAGAGACTGCAAACAAATAAAAGCTCAATCACTCAGTTATTACTGGCCCTTGTCACAGTGTGACCCACACTGCTCATCAAGACAACTCCAGACGTGCCCACAAGATGAACCTTGCAAAATCAGATTTAAAGGCTGAAG
>WAAE01004582.1:139-13291 GCA_013400495.1 Nicator chloris
GCACACAGAGCTGCAATTGCTGCAGCAAACAGAGCTGCAACTGCTGCAGCAAACAGAGCTGCAGCTGCTGCTGCACACAGAGCTGCAACTGCTGCAGCACACAGAGCTGCAATTACTGCCGCACACAGAGCTGCAACTGCTGCAGCAAACAGAGCTGCAGCTGCTGCTGCACACAGAGCTGCAATTGCTGCAGCAAACAGAGATGCAACTGCTGCAGCAAACAGAGCTGCAGCTGCTGCTGCACACAGAGCTGCAATTGCTGCAGCACACAGAGCTGCAACTGCTGCAGCAAACAGAGCTGCAGCTGCTGCTGCACACAGAGCTGCAACTGCTGCAGCAGAGCGGCAATTGCTGCCGCACACAGAGCTGCAACTGCCTCAGCACACAGAGCTGCAGTTGCTGCAGCAAACAGAGCTGCAACTGCTGCAGGAGCCAGCAACATTCAGTGCAGATGGTGCAGCAGCTCCGAGCTGGGATCTCTCCATCTCCTAGAGCAGAGATCAGCTCCCAGCTCTGCTCTCACCCCGTTCTCCAGGCACAGGCTCTGCCCTCCGAGGCCTGAGGGATCTGGTGAGCCAGCCCCATTTTCCCTGGCAGCTCATAACATCCTTGTCTCGAGGTTTTGAGTTTCCAGGGTGAATTCAATGCTGTTGTTAAACAAATAATGAGCTGAGACGCTGATATGGCTGATTTTAAAACTTTGGGTGACGACCATTTCTCATTTCCCAAGGACATCAGGTGACATTAGAGTTCTGGTTTGACAGGAGTGGTGGAATCAACATTTCCTTACGGGAATTAAAGCAGCCTTTCTCTATTAAAAGCAATGATTTTAAAATTATTGCTCTTCCATGCTGGGAAAAAAAAATAAAGAGGACATGGAAGGTCTTTACTGTGGCATTTGTCTTTTTTTTATTATTATTTTTTAGCATAACAGGGAATCACAGACTATTCTGAGTTGGAAAGTCCAGCTCTCAAGTGACTGGTCCATACAAGGATCAAATCCTCAGGCTGGACTAATCCTGGTTGTTGCCTGATGAAACCCTGTGGAACGTTGTTAACAGGCAGCTCTTTGAGTTCTTACACTCTTGCCCTCACTGTGTGAGGTCTGCTTAGGTTCTGTGCCTGATTCTCACTATTTGCACGTCTGCAACTTGAAGGTGTGACTGCAAAATGAAGTTCATTTGCCCGTGATGTAACTCATGGATTAATGCAGACAACAGGTGTGACAACGGTGAGAAATCTGATTTGGCTACACACAAGAACAAGTCATAGACTAAGGCCTGGAAAACCTGGGAAAAAAAGACAAAAGAGAAGGATGGCACAGCAATAAAATCCCAGTGGCTGTGGAGGTCAGCTGGGGCAGCAAAAAGACATCCTCAGGATGCAAGCAAGGGGCAACCAAGGAAAGCAACAGCCAGCAGATTGAAAAGCTACCAGAAAGAATATCTTTGGGCCACAGGCCTTCCTTGGACTTACAAAGGCCTTGCTGGTGCATGTTCCAAAACCACAGCTTTAAAAAGAAGAGGATTTGTACTTTCTTCTCTGTGCCTGGCTGGGCACGTCCTGCCCCTGGGCAGCAGCACCCTGGCAAGTGTAAACTCAGTGCCAAACCTGTCCTGCTCCCGTGGCCCCCAGCCCAGTGCAGGCACAGCTCTTAGGGCCAGGAAAAGCCCAGTGGAGAAGCCGTGGATGGAAACATTCCCTGTGTGTGGAAGGGTTAACTCTGCTCCTTCATTTCCATATTTTGGAGGTCACACTGCCTGGCAGGCTCTGCACTCACACAGCAAAGGAAGCTGCAGTTGCAGCTACAGAGGAAGGAGCCCTCGAATCTCTGATCTTAAATCCATGTGAGATTTATTCCTGTGGCGGGATGAATTTGTGATTTCGGTGAAAATGTGCTTTATTTCACTTTTAGCTCCTTCTGAGACCTTCTGGAAGGCCTGAACGTGGCATAATCCAGCAGCTGGCATTGCCTCTGCTCCTCACAGCACAGAAACAGGGACCATTATTCAGATTTAAGGGTAGAATATGTTTTAGGAGGCTGCTTGGAAGGTTCTCCCAAATCTTTAGACAGAGAAAAAGAATTTCACTTCACTCAAAGAGTTTCACGCTATCTCCTGTGATAGTAATGGAAAAGAAACTAAGGTTGTAGGTGAGGGAACTGAACACCAGTGCTAACTGAATGCCAGTGTCCTGTTTTCACCATTTAGGTCGTTTTTAGGAGGAAAATCTTCCCCTTTGAACAGGGAGAGAGAGCTGGGCTGGCAGAGCAGGTCCTGGGGACAGGAGAAGAATTCAAGCCCTGGACACCCAGTGTCTAAATAAATTTGTGAGTACTTTTCCTTACTGCCTCCACACGGAGAGCCAAGTTCATCTTTAAGCAACAATCCCTCAGGAGGTTTCTGATGAAAGGCAGCACAGAGCTGCTCTGCTCTAACTTGACACAGTTCCCTTGAAATGGGTGAATTTAACTGAATCTAAACCACAGTGGTTAGCAGGGCTTTGATATTCTCAGATCATGTTCTTGAAGTGGATATAAAAATCCCAGCCAGCCCTTTGGGGGGGCAAACAAGGGCTCTGAAAGCTCAGGAAGGAATTATCCAGGGCTGGAGGGCTCCAGCCCCGTGTGGAGCTGGTTCTGAGCCTGCCCTCAGAGGAGCTCCACGGAAAAATGCCAGGTTTGTCTCAAAGATAATCCTTCAGCAGGTTGTTTCCCACCCAGCTGGCTCCAGGAAGTGATCCCTGTTCGTGGTTTATTCTGTTTGTTTATTCCTCTTCAAATGAAACGGAGGAGGACTAAAGATAGGCAATGTGGGAAGGATTTGGCCCTGGGGAGTTCTGTCCCCACAAAGACAATACAGCTGTGTCCCTCACCAGGGCTGTGTGGGAAAGGGGAGGTAAAGTAAGACAAAAATAGAAACAGGATAATTTTAGACAGCCTTAAACTGGTGAAAAACTGCCAGCAGAACCAGGAGGAGCTGATACTCTTCGCCAGTCCTGGGATGAATTAGAGATGAGTGCCAGTTGTCTCTTTTTGGGGACAATCCTGAAGCTCTCAGTTCTCACCTTTCCTTGCCAGCTCACTCCAGGGAGAACAATGCCACAGGTGACTGCAGCAGGAACGCCAAGGAGAGCCTGGGAGTCACAAAATCTTCCATGAAAACATGTAAAATACCTAAATAAAGGTACCCTTGTGCCAAAAACCTGCATTAAGAAGACAATTTTTACATTTATAGATATAATGCTGACTGACCATGTGATACTAGTGATGAAATCTTAGCTATTACCTTGCTAAACTCCATTCCAAAAGCTAAAAGACTTAGCCTGGAAGAACTCTGTGTGTTTATAATTTAACAAAGTTCCTAACAGACCTATTTGAGGAGATTATTCAGTAATTTTTACTGTTCTGCACAAAAGATGACAATATAAAAAGCAACCAACATCACGCACACTAAATCCCAAATATAAACACAATGCCAAGCCCAACCTAATTAAAGCAAATCAGGTATTAAATCACTTTTTTTTCCAAGCTAAGTGCCAGTGGATTGGGGAATTTTGCTGGTGGGTAATGCTAAATGGATTTTTAGTCTGCTGTGATTATTTTATGTCATTTCAGTGCAGCAACATCTGGCTGAGCCAGGCTTAGCTGGGATGTGCTCTGTGCACATCAGAGTCCTCCACACATTACACACAGAGAGCTGGGAGTTTTTCTTAAATAGTCAGTCCTGAAGCCAGCAGAAATCTTACAGAATGCCACCATGGTAGTGAAAAAATAGGAGGAAGAAGCCTGAGCATATTGCATTACCAAAAAGGAAGGTACTGCAGGTAATAAATACCATTTTTGATGTATAAAATAGCATTTTAAAGTAGGAAATCTGTGGAAACAAAGCCCTGAATACTGGTAGTGATAATGAGAGGTTGGCAGAGGACAATATTTTGAATAAATGTGTCCAGAAATGCTTGACATTTCCTGTAAAAAGTGCGTGTGTGTGGTTATTTATTTTGTTTGACACGTTACCACTGGCACATTTCAGAAACCCTCAGCAGGTGATGTGTGACCATCCAGGATTTCCAGGAGGCACTTTGGAGCAAAGTGCAAGGCCAAGAGAGACGAGGATTGGATCAGCAGAGAAGACAATGGATTTGTGAGAAATCTAACCAGGATTTGAATTATTTTAAGGTGCACCTAAATTCCTTATGGCAAAAGGAACAGCAGATCATGGAATCCCAGAGCACCCAAATCTGAATGTGGACAATGGATTTGTGAGAAATCTAATCAGGATTTGGATTATTTATCTAACCAGGAGTTAAATTATTTGTCTAACCAGGACTGAAATGATTTTAAGGTGCACTTAAATTCTTTATGGCAAAAGGAACAGCAGATCATGGAATCCCAGAGAGCACCAAAATCCAAATGTGGATAAGGGATTTGTGAGAAATCTAAGCAGGATTTGAATTATTTATCTAACCAGGAGTTGAATTATTTATCTAACCAGGAGTTAAATGATTTATCTAACCAGGACTGAAATTGTTTTAAGGTGCACCTAACTGCCTTATGGTGAAGGAGAAAGGAACAGCAGATCATGGAGTTCCAGAGCACCAAAATCTGAATGTGGACAATGGATTTGTGAGAAATCTAATCAGGATTTGAATTATTTTAAGGTGCACCTAAATCCCTTATGGCAAAAGGAACAGCAGCTCATGGAATCCCAGAGCACCAAAATCTGAATGTGGACAATGGATTTGTGAGAAATCTAAGCAGGATTGAAATCATTTATCTAACCAGGACTTGAATTATTTCTCTAACCAGGATTTGAATTATTTTAAGGTGCACCTAAATTCCTTATGGCAAAAGGAACAGCAGATCATGGAATCCCAGAGCACCAAAATCTGAATGTGGACAATGGATTTGTGAGAAATCTAATCAGGATTTGAATTATTTATCTAACCAGGGGTTGAATTATTTATCTAACCAGGATTTAAATTATTTATCTAACCAGGATTTAAACTATTTCTCTAACCAGGATTTAAATTATTTTAATGTGCACCTAAATTCCTCAAAGTGAAGGGAACAGCAAATCATGGCATCCTGGGGAGCACCAAAATCTGAATGTGGATTTGTGAGAAATCTAAGTAGGATTTAAATGATTTTAATGTGCTCCTAAATTCCTTACAGTGAAGGGAAGAGCAAATCACAGAATCCCAGGGAGTGCTGAAATCCGAATGTGGATAATGGATTTGTGAGAAATCTAACCAGGGTTTAAATGATTTATCTAACCAGGAGTTGAATTATTTATCTAACCAGGACTGAAATGATTTCAAGGTGCACCTAAATTCCTCATGGCAAAGGAGAAAGGAACAGCAGATCATGGAATCCCAGGGAGCACCAAAATCCAAATGTGGACAAGGGATTTGAATTATTTATCTAAGCAGGATTGGAATTATTTATCTAACCAGGATTGGAATTATTTACCTAGCCAGGATTTCAGTGATTCCCACGTGCACCTGAATTCCTTTCGGTGAAGGGACCAGCAAATCACAGAATCCCAGAGAGGGAAATCCAAGTGTGGCACTGGGTCAGGGCTGCTTTGAGGAAAAGTGCAGTTTGCAGCTTTCTGCAGTAAAAATACAGCTGTGCCCAAGGCCCAGGCTGTGAGCCCTGGCAGGGGTGGGAATTTCTGCCTCCTGTGCCCCCCAGGCAGCCGAGGAGAGCCCAGGGACCCAAAGTGACACCGTGGGCTTGGGGACACAAATCCACAGCCAAAGCCTGGCAGAGCATCTGACTGGAGAGGCATTCCAGATGGGAATTGAAATGCCACATTTCCTCTGGGGTTGTGGGGCAGGTTACTCCATCCCTCAGTTGTTTGCCATCTGTCATTACTTCAGGAAAAATGTGTGTGCCACTCGTCACCCCACAAACCCAGACAAGGCTGCACCTCCAATCCCTGGGAGATGTAATTTCAGAATAATTACAAATTCCAATGATGCAATTTGGGGGTTGCAGTTGTTGTTCCAGTTAGTAAAATCAGGGCTAACACTCCAGCCCTGAGTTTTTTGTTTTGTTCTGTTTGGGTTTTTCTGTTTCTGCACACACAACTGAGTGGGTACAGCTGTCTGGTAAATCTGTGAGAGGAGCAGCTCATAACCAACAGGCACAAAAATGGACTGAAAATATGAAATATCCCCCTGCAAAGAGTGTTCTCAGCTGCATTTGGGGTTTAATTTCCCTACAATTTGGGAGTGGGATTCTGCAGTTAAAACCCTAGCACATGGGGATAAAGGGCAGCTCTTTATCTGCCAGAGAACAATGAGCTGCTCTTTGCTCACCTGAATTTCAGTAGGGAGGGAAAATATGGTGACTTTTCTGAAGTGAGAAAGAATGGCAAAAGGCCAAAACCCAATAGAAAAGAAATGCAATGAAACATAATGTAATTTCTGGGTTTAGCTATTCCTCTAGCAACAAAAATGAAATACAGAAAACCTCAGAAGTTATTAGCTGTTTTGAAAATTTAGCTAAATAACATAGGCATTCTTTTAATGTCCTTTTTTTTTATGGAATAGCCATGGAAGAGTGTAGTGTGCCAGACACTGAGGCCAGAACATCTTTTCACCTCTTTCATTCCACCAATCAAATGTGGGAATACTGCTGGATTGAATGATGCTCTGGTTAGAAATTCTATTAAATTTCTAGGACCAGAGGGGCTGTGATGACAATCTCCTGGGGACTTTTATATTCCATTGAGTTGATTCTCACTATTTCTTGGTCTGCTGGGTTTGAAAAAAGAAAATTCCCAACTAGTCCATGGTCCATCTGTTGAAGTCACCAGGTAACCCCTGTGCTGCCTGACACACAGGAAAATGTTTTGGGGTCTTTTTAACCACTCAAGTGTGTCCAAAGACAGAAAATGTCAGAGATACCAGGAGCAATATTTGATAGCAGTCCCTGTGCTGGCACTGGGGAGGCACCACCCCAAATCCTGGGGCACTTCTGGGCCCCTCACAGGAAGGACCTGGAGGGGCTGGGAGTGCCCAGGGCAGGGAAGGGAGCTGGGGAAGCGAATGGAGCCCCAGGAGGGGCTGAGGGAGCTGGCAAGGGGCTCAGCCTGCAGAAAAGGAGGCCCAGGGGGGACCTTGTGGCTCTGCACAACTCCTGCCAGGAGGGGACAGCCGGGGGGGTCGGGCTCTGGGAACAGGGAGCAAGGGATGGAACAAGAAAAAACAGCCTCAAGTGGTCCCAGGAGAGACTTAAATTGGAGATTTGGAAAAACTTTCTTGACCAAAAAGGTTGTCAAGCACTGGCAGAGGCTGCCCAGGGCAGTGTTTGAGTCACCATCCCTGGAGGGATTTCAAAGATGTGCAGATGTGGCACCTGGGGACACGGGTCCGTGGACTTGGCAGTGCTGGGTTGATATTTGGACATGAAGATCTTAGAGAGTCTTTTCCACCCTAAATGATTCTGTGATTCTAATTGGGAGAGCACAGTGCAAGTGACAAAACAGAATTCAGGACTATTCACAAAATGCAGCTGTAGGGGGAGGAAAAAAACCAGGAGGAAAAGAAAGGAGCAGTGAGATTTCAGCAGCTGCATTTGTGGGGGAACATTTGGAGTGGTTTATGCTTTGAGGGGCTCTGTGCCTTCAGTGCTCCTGCCTGGGTCCAGGGGCTGCCTGCTCAGAACTCCTTTGCTCTTTGCTCTTGCCTGCCCTGCCTTGCTCTGCCTGCTCTGGGACAACTCCATGCTCAGCCTCTGAATTCCTGCCCTGGAACTGGAGGGGTCATTTACCCCGGGCTGTGGGTTCCCCAGCCCCACAGGCAGCTCCTGCTGCTCACACTGAGGGCAGCCAGGCCTGGGGTGCTCACTGAAGCCTGGTTTGATGCTCTCTGCAAGGGATGGGCACAGCAGGCACCACTCTGTGCCAGGGCACCACAGACTGGGTTTTTCCAGGGGGGTTAATGGGCTGGAGGAGTTCAGTCCCAATCCCTGTCTGCCTCACACCATCTCGGTAAAGACACAACACAACCCCACAAACCAACATTTCACATCTTCTCACGTGACAGAACTGCTTTGCTCTCAGTTTGGAAACATAACGAGGAAGAATTAATATTAGATTTGCTGGAGAACTGTAAGGAAATGCTGATTCTGCCAATCCTGTCAAACCAGAACTCTAATGTCACCTGATGTCCTTGGGAAATGAGAAATGGATCTAAGGATCAGAATGTGAGCCCCAACAGGGGTGAAGACTTTGCCATGTCTCCTTAACTCCTCAGTGCCTCAGTTTCCCAACCTGGGCAGAGCAAGGTGGCAAAATTTAGCTGGATCAAGCTTAAGGAATGGGATACAGCCAACCCAAAGGAGGCAAAATAGAAATCCCTACCCTGAGGCTTTCTGTCCAGCCATATACATTGCAGTAATTTCTCAATTAATTCTTGGATGTTCAGAAAATAGCTGATAGCAGTCCATCCATCCTGCAAATGGCAGCATACAGGGAAGGAGCAGGGAACCAGGTGGAAGGCGAAGTGTCTGTGGTTTTCTGGGCCCAGCCACTGCACAGAGGGGTGCACAGCCAGGGTGTTGTGTTATTGTGCAAATAAAAAGGCCAAGAGGGGGGTCTGGCTCGTAATGGAAACTGTGCTCGGGGGCCAGGCCCTGCTGGGACTCCAGATGTCAGGAGTTCGCCCAACATACCACAAACCGACACGAAATGTGAAAAATGCAGCTGGAACAAAAGGTTAGGCTGCCTCTCTCCATGCTTCAGCTCCCAGCATGGGAAGAACAACAAAGTCCCCTGGCAGCTGGGGCTGCTCAGGCCCTGCTGTCCCCACGGCCAGGCCCTGGGCTCACTGCACAGGCCATGAGGCAAGCAGGCTGCTTCTCCTCCCAGCAGTGCACAAACAGCCCCTGCCAGGGCAATGGCATCCTCTGCTCTCCCTGCAGCCTGCTCCCTTCCCAGCCCAGCACACTGTGTCCCAGGCCCCTGGGGAGGGCTGATGGAAGCATTGCTGAGCTAAACAAACTGCCCTGAGAGCTCTGCTTTCCTTACACTTGCTCCAACTTTCCCCCACCTTCGTGCTCTCCACCCAAGGGCCAGGCTGGCTTCTCATGGGGAATGTCGCAGATGGCTCCAAAGGGGACCAAAGGTGGCACCTGGCAGAGAAAACCTTGGGAGAAAAGAGCCTGCAGGGCCTGAGTGTCCACTTTTCCTCCATCTCGTGTTCTCCAGGCAAGGCCAGACTGGCTTTTTATGGCCAGTCCTATCTATGGATGGGTTCTTTTGACCCAAACTGGTACCTGGTAGAGAAAACCTTGGGAGAAAAGAGCCTGCAGGGCCTGAGTGTGCACCTTGCTGTCCTGGTGCTCACCTGGGGCTGCTGTGCTCCTCCTGGATCATCCCTCCCAGGAGAATGAGGGTTACCCCATCTCCCTGCTGGTGGACTCAGCCCTTCTCACAGAGACTGCTCCCTAAAGCCTGGACCATCAGCAGACCTAAGTATTGGTACAGATGCAGAAGAGACAATGTTAGGGATTGTCCCACTGAGAAATCAGGTGCTGAGGTGAAAAGAGCAGGACCTGGTTTCTCTGCTCTGTTGAATTCAGTGAGAATTCAACACTTCAGCTCTGCTTCTAAATGGAAAAAATCTTCCCATTTTTAAAATCCTGTCCTGAGTCTGGCTCTTTAAAAAGCCTGTTCTCTTCTAATTCCAAGGAAAAATAATGAAAAATCCAAAGGAGCACACTGAAAACCCTGAAATAAAAATTGAAGCAGGTAAGGAAGGAGGGAATTGCAATAATTTTTATTGTACCAGCTGCTGTTATTGGTGAACAACAGGGTTTGGGGCATGCAGCTCCTGCTTCAGGCCTGAAACAGAAACAGTCTTTGACTCCTTTCCAGATGGGTCATCTGGACTAATAAAAGACATTAGGTCTCTTGGCATGCCTTCCCTTATTCATGTGGTTAGGCCTCTTCTGCTACAATAAATAAGAAGAAGAGGATATTTCTGGAAGAAAATGACATTTCAGCAGTGTTAGAACCCCTTTCATCTATATAGCATTCAAGAAAAGATACCTGGATTTGTCAAACTCTCTTTTTCAGCAGGCACTGACTTTCATATTGTGAATAACAATTCAGTTTAGGAGAAATTATCAGTGTTCCAAAATAACACGTAAGCGTTGGTAAAACCCAGTGATAACAACTTTCGTTTGGCAGAAACCAAAACTGGCTGGAAAAGGGTCAGAAAGAAGAGTGAAAACAGATCCAGCAGAGACATAACATAAAGCCTAAGGTCTTATAACAGGCAGGGCTGAGGAAAATGGTATTATAGGAGTCAACTGGCAATTTTTGCATCTACAGCTGAATTGGAGCCCCACACCTTTGAGCACAATCCAGTCACCAGCTGTGATCAGAGAACGCTCAGGGAACTTGTGACTAAACATTAAAAAAGCCCCAAACTTAGGGCACTTCCCACTTTCTGTTGGGCTGCTGTCCATGCTTTGAAAAGATCTATGTTTATTTTTCCTGGATTCCTACACAGACAGGGCAGGGATCTCTCTTGGGATCTGTTTGCTCTTCCTGACCCTTTTTTATGCTCGATCCCAGACATCAAAGCCTTGCATGCTCTCCTCTCCACCTGCACCAGAGATCCAGGCAAGTGTCCTGGTAAATTCTAACACTGCCTAGAACCACATCCCAAAAAGTCATCAGGGACAAAATCAACTCTCCTTCTGTCACCTCCTCCTGCTTGTCCCATACAGCAGCAAATAATTTTAATATTACCCCCAGGTAGGCAGCAAGTTGTTCCTTGTCTGTGACAGCCTAAGGAAATTGAAGATTATTGGGTTTATTCATCTGAAATAGGAGTGTACGTTTTGCTGGAGAGCCACAGGACACTACTGACAGCAGGAGGCTATGTTTGGAAAAGGAAATGAGGCTGGAGAGAGTTGGTGGCTTTGGAAAGCATCTCCATTCCACCTCTAACAGCAGAGTTTTCTCTCATGTGAAGGAGGGCAGAAAATGAAAACCACGTCCATGTTCCAAGACATTTCAGAGTAAAATCGTATTTTCTGTATTCCTGTATTTCCTGTGGCTCCCATGGCTGCAGAGTTGGGATGGAAGGATGGGGGAAGGACAGGCAGGGGACACGAGGAGGGGGTGTCCCCTCTGTGTCACAGAGCTCACCTGGGGGTGGATGCAGAACCACCAAGGACCAGGACTGAGGAGGGCAGGACAGGTGACATTTAGTGGGGTTTGCTCCAGGCCATCTGCCAGGGAGACTCTACAGGAGCAGCCTCACCTTAACCCTGGTGCTGGGGGGGATTTCAGGCCGGCATCTCTTGGAGGGACACACAGCAGGGTGGGAACAACCCACGGGGTTCCTGGAATCTCTGATGGGAACTCCCTTTGATGCTTCTTCAGGGGCTACCTAAAACCAGAGGCCAGACAGAACCAAGGGAATAAAAAGCAGTTCTGTTTATTGAAGGCCCTGCAGGTACATTTTGGGCACACAAAGCCCCCAGGGGCTGCACCCAAAAATGGACAACAGCTCACGGGTTTGACACTTTGATCACTTTGGGCCATTTGCACATTGGGGGTTCATCTCCCAATGACAGCTGCAGGTAATGAAGTCATTCACCCCAAGTTTGCTGTCCCCAAGTCACTTTTGTTTCCATCTCTCAGCCTGAGGCAGTGAGGGCTCCTTGACTGCCAGGCCTGGAGAGGAATTGTTGTGTCTGCCCCAAATGGGGGAGCAGCAGCTCCCACTGTGTGTGCAGTTTGGGGTTCTGCACTAAAGAACTGCAGCAGTACAAATAAATGAAGAATATAAAAGGTAAAATCTCCTTCCCCCAGACAGGGGCTGGGCTGCACCTTGCTCACCAGTGGGGGGAAGTGCAGCTCAAGGGCAGCCCTGGCTGCAAAGGATTCCCCAAACCAGCACTAAAGCAGCTTTTCCTCTCCTCACCCTGGGGAACATCCCTCACCCCGTGTCTGATCCCTGAGCAACCCCACCTGCTTTTCCTTGCAGGGTTCAGTGGTTTCAGCTCCCAAATTTGTTCCAGATTGTTTCAGTTGCCAGTGAGCTTGGAGATGGCTTTGCCACTAAAATTGCCTCAGTGGCTTTGTAGCAGCTGCCTGTTCAATGGTACCACGGGATTCCTGTTTAATGTTTAACCATAGGGTTCCTAATAGGATTTCTAATATCTCATTACTTAGGGCTTAGAACTGCATTTCCAGCCCCAGAAATGTACAGACAAGCAATCCTCTTATCCCAAAGCTTATATTACAGGGCTCCAGACTGCACCTATTTCCTCAGGAACAACAGTAAGAGAAACTATTCACTCCAATTTCCTTTCCTTTAAGGATCAGGACCAATGAGGATGGACATGCCGCCGGAGCAGGTGGGGCTCTGACTCGTTCTGTGTTACCTCACCTGCAGTTTCTCACTCTGAGTCTCCCAAGTCCCAGACAGATTCACCCTCAGAACCCTCAGTGCCTGTGAGGAGCCCCAACACCTTTCTGCATGTACAGAACACACGTTCTGATCCCTTGACACTGGAGAGAAACAAAATCTCCATCTGACAGCTCCAAAAGAGCTTAGGGAATGTGTCCTTTGGAAAGCAAAAGATGCCCAAACCTGCCTTGCTTAAAGCCCAAATATTCCCCTTTTACAAAGGGATCACATTATTGAGGAGTATTTTACTAGTTAGATTAAAAATGGTTAGATTAAAAATTCAAATTCATGCTTTGCAATGAATTTGAAATGACAGACCATTAAATGCTTGATTGCACACTCACAGAGAATGGTGAAGCACTGCTAACTTTCTTATCTGTGAGATCTAGTGAAAAAACTTCCAAGACACAAAGCCACATAATCTGCTTTAGATAATTCCATTAATTTGAATAGCAGATGCCTATCTAGCCTTTTAAGATAGCTGAAAAATTCCAGTTTTGATTTCAGCATCTCAAATTTGTTGCAGTGGAAAATAATTTCACGTATCTCCCCAAACCTAAACCAGGGTGTCCTCAGCAGTCCTGCAAGAGGCCAGCACTAAAAATTGTATTTCTTTAGCCTGTTTTTTTGCTATCTAATTTCAGTGCTCTGTGTTTTCCCAGGAGATGCTGACTGGGGAAATGTAGGTCTCATTTCAGCCTCCTAAGC